>PVIH01003875.1:52471-129400 GCA_004025045.1 Sigmodon hispidus
TTTTTTTTTTTTTTTTTTTTTTTTTTTTTTTTTTTTTTTTTTTTTTTTTTTTTTTTTTTTGTGATTTTTTACCACTTTCTGTTGTGTACAGTGCAGTGCCTTTTGCTGATGTCCCCTGGCTTTCAAATTTTAATAAGGGCCATGAGAATTACCTAGAATGTTCAAAGTCCAGATGTTGGATCCTAGCTTCAGAGATTCTCATTTATTTTGTTAGTCAGGAGCCTTGATAACTTTAGTGTTAACCCAAGATTATAGGATGATAATGACACCAGCCACACCATTATATATTATTACTACTTTGTGCTCACTGGTTGCCTGCTTGGCTTCCTTTGCCTTCAGTATAATTGCCCAAGGCTCTTTCTTATATATTCTTTTATAAATTCTTTTTTAATAGGGCTATCTGTAAGATACCATGTTAGATACTCAGAATAAAACGTGGTGCAAAGTGTTTAGAGTCTAGATCTTGCAACACTTTGTAATACATTGACTTGTTTCTTCTTGTCTTCAACTCAAAACCTTTGAATTTTTGGCAAGTACTTGTCATTCAGTGGCACTGAATCAGTACCTTATTGTTTTTCTTTGTGGCTGATGCCTCTAAACAGCTGTCATCAGTGAACTTGAGTTTGGAGTTGTGGTTCTATCTTCTCTTTTTTGTTTTTTCATTTGTCAGATGATCACAGTTGGGCCAACACACACATGGTGCTTTCAGTCCGTGAACATAAGTTGCCACCCCTATCCACAAGGCCTTAATGTTCAGTTTAGAGGAAATCTACCATAATTAATGAGTTCTAATAATTTAGAACCATCACAACTTCATGGAAGTTAAAATTTAAAACAACGCACATTGTATGATCTGTGAAATTCAGTGCATACAATTTTGTTTGTGTTATATTCACTGGAATATCGTACCTTCTGCCTTCTGATTACTGACACATGGGACCTGAGAACCCACAAAGCTCATCTCACTACTCTTGTACTCACTGAAGTATCTCTCTCTCTCTCTCTCTCTCTCTTTTCATGAGTGTGCACATGTTGGGTGTGAATATGTCTATTTGTGCTTGTGTTGTGGCCAGAGAATTATGTAGGTTATCTTTCTCAGTTGTTTTTCATGTTGGACTTTTAGATAGGTTCTTCTGTTGAAATCTGAGACCTAGTCACTGGCTAAGGTGGCTTGCTAGTGAGCATCCCAGGAATAACCTCTCTGTAATTCCCCAGTTCTGGTGTTATAGATTTTATCCTGATGTCCAATTTTTTATGTGTCTTGAGGCTGCAAACCTCAGATTTTTGTGCTTTTATAGCGAGCACTTTACTTACCTAGTAAACTCCCAGGCTCTATTTAGGATTATTAAATTAAAAAAAACAAACAAAAACCCCTTTAAGATTCAGGAAGATAGATAGAATATCAGTCTCTCAGCCCTTCTTCTCCCCCTCCTGCTGTTTCTTCTTTTAATTTTAAAGTTTTTTTTTTTTTAACTTTACATATCAACCACAGTTCCTCTTTCTTTTCTTCCTCCCATTCACCTCAAACTTCCCCCCTCTCCCATCTACTCCTCACAGAGGATAGGCCTCCCATGGAGAGTTAGCAAAGTCTGGGATATCAAGTTGAGGTGGGGCTAATCCCCCCTCTCCTGAATCAAGGGTGAACAGGGTATCCCTGTATAGGAAATGGGCTCCTAAAAGCCAGTTCATGAAGTAGGGATAAATCCTCCTCCCACTGCCAGAAGTCCCACAAACTCCCCACGCCACAGAACTGTCATTCACATTCAGTGGGCTTTGTTTGGTTCCATGCAGGTTCCCCAGATATTAGTCTTGAGTCAGTGAGCTCCAGTCTAGTCAGCTCCAGGTCAGGTGTCTCTGTGGGTTTTTCCATCATGATTTTGCCCCTTTTTGCTCATTTAATTTCTTCTCCTTCTCTTTGAATGGACTGAGAGCTTGACTCAGTGCTTACCTGTGGATCTCTGTATCTCCTTCCATCACTTGTTGTATAAAGGATCTCTAATGACAGTTACGGTGGTCATCAATTAGGTTACAGGGGAAGGCCAGTTCAGGCATCCTCTCCACTGTTGCTAAGAGTTTTAGCTGGGCTCATCTTTATGGATTCCTGGGAATTTCCACAGTACCAGGTTTTTTCCTAGCCCCAAAATATTTCCCTCTATCAGGTAACCCTTCTTCTTCTTCATCTTCATCTTTTTTTTTTCAAGTCTACAGAATACTTTTAATGATCCCTAAATACCTTTGAGAAAGCCTTCCACTTTGTTGGCATGCTATTAGAATGAATTTCACTTCTTTGACAGTCTATGAAAGCAACTACTAAATCATTTTGACAATATTTATCTCCTCCCCAGCAATGGCAGGAGGTCCCAGTGTCCTAAGGTGGCTTAGTTCAGCATCCACTTCAGGCAGATCCACTTTCCTTACTTACCCCAACATCAAGACTGGGTCCAGTGTTCTTCTGGAGGGAGTGGGATTCAAGGTGCTGGTCCAAGGTGTTTCAGATCCCAAGCTGTTCAGTGGTTGTGGTTTGCAGCTTGGACATGCTTTGCTTTTTGTTTAAAGTCCACTAATGAGTGAGTACATTCCCTTCTTAACTTTCTGGGTTTGTGATACCTTGCTCAGGAGGATATTCTCCAAATCTATCCATTTGCCTGCAAGTTTTAGGATATCATCTTTTCTTACTGCTGAGTAGTACTCCATTGTGTAGATGTACCACAGCTTGTTAATCTATTCTTCAGTTGAGGGGCGTCTAGGTTGTTTCCAGGTTCTTGCTATTATGAATAATGTTGCTATGAACATAGTTGAGCTAATGCTGTTGGAGTGCGACTGTGCATCTTTAGGGTATATGCTCAGTAGTGGTATTGTAGGATCCTTGGGGAGACTGATTCCCAGTTTTCTGAGAAACTGCCATACTGCATTCCAGAGTGACTGAACAAGCTTACACTCCCACCAACAATGAAGGAGTGTTCCCTTTGTTTGGCATTCTCTACAGCATAGGCTGTCATCTGTGTCTTTTATCTTAGCCAATCTGACAGGTGATGATGAGCACTTTTTCAGGTGGCTTGCAGCCATTCATAATTCTTCTGCTGAGAATTCCCTTTTTAGTTATGAAGCCCATTTTTTGTTTCAGTTATTCAAGGTTTTGGGCTCTAGATTCTTGAGTTCTTTATATATCTTAGAGATCAATCCTCTATCACTTGTAGGGTTGGTGAAAATCTTTTCCCATTCTGTAGGATGTCGTTTTGTCCTATTGACAGTGTCCTTGGCTTTACAGAAGCTTCTCAGTTTCAGGAGGTCCCACTTATTGATTGTTGGTCTTAGTGTCTGTGCCACTGGTGTTATATTTAGGAAGTGGTCACCTGTGCCAATTCGTTGGAGGGTATTTCCTACTTTCTTTTCTATCAGGTTCAGTGTGGCTGGGTATATGTTGAGGTCTTTGATCCACTTGGATTTGAGTTTTGTGCAGGGTGGTAGTCTTGGATCTGTTTGTATTTTTCTACACACTACCATCTAGCTATGCCAACACTATTTGTTATAGATTCTATTTTTTTTTCCATTGAATATTTTGGGCCTCTTTGTCAAAGATCAGGTGTTCATAGGTTTTTGGGTTAATGATGGGATCTTCAATTATATTCCATTGATCCACAAGTCTGATTTATGCCAGTACCAGGCTGTTTTTATTACTGTAGCTCTATAGTATAACTTGAAGTTGAGGATAGTGATACCTCCTGAGGTTTTTTTGTTGAGCAAAATTGTTTTGGCAATTCTGGCTTTCCTGTTATTCCAAATGAAATTGAGTATTGTTATTTCAATTTCTGTAAATAAATTGTGTTGGGATTTTGATGGGAAGTCACCCCTCATCATTGAATCATGGTGGGTGTAAAAGATTCACAATAGTAATGTCAGCAGTGGGATCATAAATTCCGTGGAATTCTTTATCTACTACTGTTTTTGACATCTTTAAGAAACCAAATGTGGATGAGTGTAATTCTTTTGAATCATAGCCTTGTAATTCTGTTTCCTTTTAATTATTCTTACTTAAAAGCATTTTAGAAAGCAAGTTCAGTGATCAAATGTCATAGTTGCTTGTGGATGGTTTTTAATACCTTTATGTGGATGTCAACTATTTCCAAAGCAGGGCCTAGAGTGGGTATCTTCACCTACAATTTTAACTTTCCATGAATTTTAGCCTCTAAGAACTTGAAGTCCTGTTATTTATCTTCATGTTTTCATTTGGTTTTATGGGAGATAGAAAAAGCAGATCTAGAGAGCAAAAGAAAACCTCACAACCAACTATTCACTTCTGAAGCTCTCATACTATTATTCTTCCCACTGGTTTCCACTTTCTTCTTCATCTTTTTCTTCAAGCACTTTTAACCTTGGAATTAACTTTGAATGCTACATATGGTCATCAATGTTTATGCTGCATATTGAGGTTCTACTGGGAGATTTTGGCTGAAATCTATCAGAAATGTTGGTGGTAATGTCAAATAAATGATATGGACTATAGGCATTAGAGGAATTAAAAGAAAAGAAAAAAGTATTCTTCTTATTAGAAAATACCTCAACATAGGAGTGGCTTGTGTATATATTGAACCAAGTCAATTCTGAAGAAGGCATATCAGAATAGATTGTAGTAAGAAAGAATACACTAGGGGATTGGAGGATTATCCAAGGTCCAGAAGAGAAGGCCTGCATGTATGCCAGGAAATGTTTGAGATTTATGCAGGATCCAGAAACCTCACCTAAGTTGTTTTTAGTTTTATAATTGAAAGAGCAAGACTTTACAGCATCTTGAAGAACAGTGGGACTATCCTTTGTTAGTATTATTAAATCTTTGTAAGTGTTGCATACATGTTTCTGTGTATTCAAGTGCTAATTCAACATGTCCACTGACTCATTCTTGAGAAGCGATCTTTGAACAGGCTGGAAGAGAAGATTGTGTTGTTGCCCAAATTCTCTTCTGTTGAGTATTCATAGATAGTTTAATGAAAAGAAAGGAATTTGATCTCATGTGTCTATTGATTACTAAGGATTGAGCACTGACAAGGCCTGTCACAACCCTACGGAAACATGGAAGTTCTGTTGTGTCTCTGTCTGTGTTGTCTGTCTGTCTGTCTGTCTGCCTGCCTGCCTGTCTGCCTGCCTGCCCCCCCATGCATGTGTGTTTTGCATCTATTTCAGTGTCTGCTGTTTTTAAGCCTCCTTTAAGAGTGATAGGTGATTACTTAGATCTTAGAAGAGATATAGTGGAATGCAATAAAACTGAAATCCTATATAAAAGCTTTTCTGGAAATAGTAGTGTGAGATGAAGAAAGACAGTGAAAGAAAGGGGTATTTATTAGACTATGCCAGGACAATTTATTCATTGCATAAACTTTTTCTGGAATGTATTATACTATAGGGATTTAAAGTTATGAAACTTTAGTGTTGTGCTTTAAAGATTCTAACTAATAGACAGTACAGCATGCAAATAGTGATGATGTGTTTTGGTTGGTGATGACATTGAGCCAAAGAGCTTGGAAAACAGGATGGGAGGATTTCTCAGTTTATTGGGTATGATGAAGTGATCAGGAGGCTTCAGAGGGCTATTATTTGTGCCTACTTGTAAACTGGAGAAAAGAAGCTAGGAGAGGAAGAGATTTATTCACAATCCAGACGAAAGGATCATTAAGAAAGTGAGTAGGAGAGTTAGAAGTAGATGGATTTTGACAAGTAGGAGAAGACAGTTTTTGAATTTGAGAAAATCGAACTTACCTGAGTAATCAGGTTGTCTTACTGAAGGGGTTGTGTCACAGTTTGTTAGAAAAACAAAAAGAGATGGCTTTATTTAAATATATTGGAGTTTGTGGTAGTGGGAGTTTATGGGGGGGGTTGATAATGTTAGCTTAAAATATGTTCTTGACAGAAAAGGAATGTATTTTATTTTTTCTGTTGCTGTGATAAACCACAAATGAAAAACAACTTGGGGAGAAAAGGATTTTTTTTCTGCTTTTGGATTATAATTGTCCTCAAGAAAAACCAGGTCAAGAGTTTGAGGCAAGAATCTGGAGGAAGAAACTGAACCAGAGATTATAGAGGGAGGCTGCTAAATGGCTGGTTTCTTTTACAGCCCAGGGTCATCTTCCCAGGGATTGCAGGACACATACAGTGTGGGATGGGCCTTCCCACATCATTTATTTATCAAGAAATGCCCCAAAGGCAGAACCTGATGGAAGCAATTCCTTGAGGGTCCTTCTTTCCAGGTAACTTTAGTTAACCAAACTAAACAAAACTCAAGTTCAGACCAGTGAGGCCTGTTGTGATCAAATGATTTATGGTACAGAATATCAGGGTTGTGAAGGGTTGCATTGAGCAGCAAGGAATGGGATGTAAGTCCATTTATCTGCCTTTGGGCCTGACTACACAGGTGCTGTGACTCAAATTTTCTTCTCTGTTTTGATGCTTTCCTGGATTTCAGGCATAGGTGTAGCTGTGGAGCCTCTTCCTTGCACTTGGGCTATGTGTAATATTAGAAGCAAAGCTGTAATTTTCAGCTGAGGACTGAGGAGAACCAATAGAAATAAGCCTGTTGACAAAACTCTTACATGTAGCACATAGTGTGAAAATTTCACATCTTTGTTTATCAGAGAGCAGCTGAGTATCCTTGAATGAAACCAGAAACTAGACGTAAAAGATAACACGTGCTGTGGAAAACAGTAGTAGTTCTTCTTGTTTGTAGTCAGTCATTCTGTCTGACTCTGTGTGACACGTTCTATCTGTATTCTGTTAGTAGGATATAGAATCCAGTGCATTTTCTCGGACAAACTATTTCTGTTGCTCTGTAGATCTTACTGCCTGCTCATTCTGTACATGGTGGCATTGGTGGGTGTTATGAATTACCTTCAGTAAAGTTTACTTATAAGGAGCCAAGATTAATCTAACCATAGTACTTGTAGGGTAAAAAGGCCAAGGAAATAACACCCTGACCCTGACTTGACCCTACACCGAAGACCAGGGCCAAGAAACAGAATCTAACAACCTGTGAGCTTTACCCAAGATGAGGCCACAAAATTCCACCAATCCTAGACCCCCCCCGAAAAGCTCTTGCTCCCACCCCCCCACCCTCTGCCTAAAGAAAGAACCCCTATATAATGCCTGCCTTCTACCCAGTTTGTTGCTGCTCACTCTCCTGGGCATTTCCTTCCCAGTAAATATTTGTATGAGGTGTGACTAGTGGTATTCCTTGGCTCCTGATTGCCAGGATACCTTCCAGAGCAGAGGTGTAACTTACATAGGAGAACTCTTTTTCCTCAGAAACACTTACAATACCTAGAGCCCCCAAGGCCCCATTCTTATTTCTTTTCTGTCTCCAGGAAGATCAGCTGGACAGTGCCTCCTCAAAGGGAATTTATGGGTAAGCCAAGTAGGGTCATGAAAAATACAAACTGTCTGAAATAATCCTGTAGTCAGAGGATGCTGTTAGTAAAGAAAAGTGGACATTACACCTGCACCAAGTCTAAGTGCCAGGCCTCAGATACTGTGTGGTTTAGGGAATTATGAGGTCTTTATCTTTTCTTGGGTCTTGAGACCTGGGACAAAAGCTGAACTTCAAGCCCAGTATTCTTGAGAGAAGAGTCTTAAGATCTTAATCTCAGGTATATGATGGACAGTGGTTCTACCTGAAGGTTTCTTTAGAAGAAGACAAAGCATAAAGTCAGGCTGGCTGACCAAAGCAGTTTTCAGTTGATGGGACAGAGACCCTAAATTAGAGACAAGAGCCTGAAGCTCTCCAGGTTTTTTATTCTTGACCCTGTCTGCATTTAGACACATACTTAAGCATTTGGAGAACAATATTTATTAAGGACTTTCTTTGTACCAGTGATTTTCCACATGTTGGGGCCATGGTGATGATCAAGGTGTTTTTGATTTGTTTCATAAAGCATACCTTCTAGTCAAAAGTTGGAGACCATAAGTCATACAGATGTCAGGGTGAATTCCCTTCCCCATGATTTTCTATGAAGAAGGTAAAATTTGGGGAAGCGCATTGTCGAAGAACAAATGATTGTCTGGCTTGTTTAGATAGATGTCTTCTTTAAAGTAGAATGATGTTCTGGCTGTCATTAAGGAGATGTTATCTACATTGAGTGTTGAGTGATGAAGAGTAAGACATATGACAGCCGGGAGAAGGAAAATAGAATTGTGGCTCCTAATTTGGCAACATTGGGTGTGACACAGACACAGTTTGGGTGCTCGTGACAGACGATGAGAGGCACAGGGCTTGGTGAGAGAGGAGAGGTCTCGGTTGATAAAATAAAAAATGTTGGACAGACTGTTTACTAAGTCTTAAGAGTCAATGTGACTTTATGCTCAAACTTTTAGGGTGCTCTTTTTAATGATGCCTACCTACTGAGAGATCAACTGCATGCAGGTTTATATTAAGTGCTGTGGCTCAAACTCAGAGTGTAGTCTATGTCAGATGAGTGTTTTATCACTCATTTCTACAATGCTTATTTGAATAAAAATGACTGACCAATTTGTAAGCTAGTTTAAAAAAATAAGGTAAAATTGAAGAGTTAGAAGGGAGATACACTGCCTGACTAGATAATGGTGTTCCTAGAAAGCCATGGATCCCAGTGCTAAGTGTAAGGCACCTCCTGTGTTGTTGGTTAGGGAGACCCCAGTGTATCATTTGAGAAATGCTAAAAGAAGATCACAGACTCAAAATAATATGTAAGAACAAAGAACATTTATTATACCATCAAGCATTTGGAGTTGTTCACCCATACAAAATGACAACCCTGGCAAGGACATCCAGTCTCTTTTTAAGCACAGATAAGGGGAGTTTGAAGGTCAACTGCAGAATTTTTTAAACAAGCAGCAATTACATCAATATATTTCTAATTGGGTGAGGTTTATTCTTATGTTTTTGGACACATTTTTACAAGCTTGCATGTGATTCAGAAGTGGTTGCTGTGTTTGTTGAGATTCTGTGAAGCTGACTTAGGCACTCTGTGTTTTTTCTTTTCCTTGACCCTGAATGTAAGGGCCTTGTAGATAAATGACCCTTTGTTGGAAAATACACTTGTTTTGCCTTTCTCAGAAAGCTGCAATTTAAATCCATTTGTATAATATAGAAGAGTTTAACCCCTTCATCAAATGCTCCCAAAAATGATCATGCTCTTGTCATTCTTCTAGGCTGCCGACCAGAGTTAATTGATGGCATAACATATTCATTGCAACCATAATGTCATTGAATCTGTGTTTGCCTATACTGTGCCTGTACAAGATTGGGCCTGTTATCTGCCAGTCATGTATCAGGCAGGGGTACAGAAGGTTCTTCTCCTTTCTGCTAAAGTACTGGCTACTGATAGATTCTGGGGGGGTATCAGTTACTGTCTTTACTCGTAGTCCTTCTGTTGAGCCTCTAGCTTCAGTGACTAGTTCCCAGCCCATGGTCTCATGATTGGCCCTGGCTAAACTTAGTGGCTCACAAAATAAATGAAAAATAGGAGGATGTGGGAAATGGATTGTAGGGATTAAAGAGTATTTGACAAAGCTGTGGGGAATGTGACATGATAGGGGTAAGAGTACTGAGACTACATTATCTACATGTACTTAATGACAAAGAACTAATTTATTAAAAGTTAATGTATTTATTTTTATTGAGTTACCTTTAGGGGTGTTAGTTTGTCTTTGCATATATTTTTGTTTCTAGCTTACTGGATCTACTGTTTACTGATTTATAAATTTCTTTTTTTATATTCTTGATGGCTGAAAGATAACATTTTTTTAATGTATATCCTGACAAGTTGAAATTTTGTAAACTCATTATAAAATTTATTCAAGTGTGTACATGCAGTCATAGATTTTTGATCTTCAGGATTTATTGGGTCCCCCAAATCTCTCTCTTAGTAAAGATTATGCTTAGGAAGGATTACTTAACATGTATAATGTTCTTTACAGTTAACTTATGTCTGAGGTTCCAAACCCCTGTGTGGCTGCTGAACATTTTTCTTTGCATGTTTGTGAGAGGAGGCTTGGGAACACAATAATGGTACAGACAGCTCAGCTGAGCACTGTTGGTACAGAGAAAGCTTGGCACCACAGTGGTGGTACAGACAGACAGCTCAGCTGAGCACTGTTGGTACTAGAGAAGGCTTAGGAACACAGTGATGTTATAGACAGCTCAGCTGAGCACTGTTGGTACTAGGGAAGGCTTAGGAACACAGAATGGTGATAGAGACAGCTCAGCTGAGCACTGTTGTTACAGAAAAGGCTTGGGAATAAAAGTGATGGTACAGGCAGCTCAGCTGAGCACTGCTGGTACAGAGAAGGCTTGGGAATAAGAGTGATGGTACAGACAGCTCAGCTGAGCACTGAGCTACTGAAACCCATGACATTACTTTTATCTACTAGATCTCTTCTATCACCTCAGTGGACTTTAGCCTTGATTATACATTAGAATCATCTTGGGAAACAAACCAAAACAAAACACAACAAAAGTCATGCCCCTGCCTATTCTAGAGGCCTGGAAAATGATATTTACAGACAAGACAAAAATCCTTTTCATATAATTTTAGTATGTGGGTTATTGTGAGATTCTACCCTGTACCATGCTACTTTTTCTGGAGTTTTCTTTAATTCTGAGGGATTATTGAGCCTACCAGGACACTGACTAATGACCTTGGTAAGGAGACCCCTGCTTCCTTTTTCTGGCAAAGTCTAAAAAGGAGCATTTATTCAAAAGAATGAAAATTTACCATTTTCAGGAAAATAAACGGACTTGGAAATCATCATGTTAGTGAGATAATACAGAATGACAAGCATCATGTGTGTTCTCTCATGTGAAGTCAAGATCTAACCAATACATATACATATATAATATATATGATAAAAAAAACCAAGAAGGACTATGTACTTATTTTAATTATTTACTCCTTTTTTCTCTACAAGTGTAGTTAAATGCCTATTATAAAGGTGCTTGGTAAATACAAATTTGAAAAACATCTAGAACCACACATTCTTGGGATTATTTTTATCTTTTATATAAATGTTTATTTACTATAAAATATTGAATGTGTCTCCTTATTTTGAAGCATTCTTTTTTGTTTGTTTTTTTTTTTAAAAAGATTTATTATGTATACAGTATACAGAAGAGGGTACTAGATCTCATTATAGATGGTTGTGAGCCACCATGTGGATGCTCTGGAAGAGTAATCAGTGCTCTTAACCTCTGAGCCATCTCTCCAGCCGCCATGAAGCATTCTTAATACAACTTCAGTCACAGAACTCAGACCAGAGAAGAAATAATTAAAATCTAACAATTCAGATAGTTTAGTATTAGATTTAAAGATCTAAAAATTTATTTCTTAAGTTCCAATGGAAAGCCCACAAAAAAGTAAATTACAACTTATGTTTTTTATGTTACTCTTTTAGAGAAAGAGAAAAAATACCCACCTTTCATTTCCTAAGTCAGAACTGCCTTAGCAAATGTGTTTAAAATGGTGAAGCCACAGTCAGTAAGTGGTAGAAAGAATGATCCTGGTGTTGCTTAAACTACTTTTGTTTAAGCTTCTAGGGAGAGGGACCAGGAAGAGCTGCTGCTCAGGGGTTGTTGTGGGGCCTGTTGTATCCTGGGCCTGCACAGCACCCTCAGCACATGCCTAACCAGCTTGGTACTAAACTGGGCCTGGAGAAACTCCTCAATGCATCCCAGGTCTCATAACTTTCTTATCCTTAACTTTATAATTTCGGCTCCTCCTTGGAAGCCTCTAGTGTTTCTACCCTAGAAGGGGTAAAATTGTTTTGCTAACCTCTGAAGCTGGTGCCTCTGGCTATAGTTCCACAGGTCTTTTTCATATTCAGTCAAAATGAAGTGAGTTTTTACTGGGTTAAGGTGAGTCACCCTAAATGTAGGCGAAACCTGGTTTAATGACTTCTGCTCTTTTAAGAAGATAGGGATTTGGTTGTTGAGACAGGAAAAAGCAAGGAGAATGCTATTTAACAGCAGAGAAGGAGTGTGGAACAGTATTTCCATAGGCCAAGGGATACAAGCATTGCTAGCAACCTCCAGCAACATGGTAGTTCTCAGTTCAGTTCTCCCCAAGAGAGCCAAAGACCTGGGAATAGGCAAGGAGCCTTCATCCCCTAGAGCCACAGAAAACATCTCAAATACCCAGCTTTTAGAGGTGAGAGGATGTATTTCTGACTTAAGCCACTCCTTGGACTTCGTTGTGCCATTCGGTGGTGGAGCTTAATATACTGCCCCAAACATGGATTTCTTGTTTTCAAGTCTCTAAAATGTGAGGGTTTATTTAGCTTCTAAAGCACATTCTTTTCCTTTAGAAACTCTAGAGGTGGGTTTTTTTTTTTTCTTTCCATTTAGTGTTATAGAAACTAACCAACTCTTCAGACTTTTGTTCTTTTCATAAGGTCTTTATTCTGCTCCTCTCCCTCCCTACTTCTGATGTGTGAGGTTGCTTTACAAAGAATGTTTCTAGTAAGGATCATTCATTGGCCTGACTACTCGTAATACCAAATACAGCAAACTCTTGTGTTTTGTTCTTAACATTTCCCCTGTAATAAGCAAGATTTTCTCATTCTTATTCTATGTTCCTTTACTTCCCCCTCCTCTTTCTTCTTCTCTCTGTTTCTATAATTTTGAGGCTAACATACTGTTCTCATGATCTTCCTAGTTACCCTTTATTCCCAGTCTGTTCAGTCTTATTGTGCCTCTCACGTTCCTTGGAGAGCATGTCTGAACATTTTTTGTGCCTCTGATTTTATGTGTTATCAGTTATTGCTAACTTTGTGTCTTTATTGGGAGGTTTTGTTCTGTTACACCATTTGTTGTTGTTGTTTTGTTTTCCTGGCAGTCATTTTTAACTTTCCCTGGTTCCCTTTAATCTTAAACTAATGACTTTTTTTCAGCCAGTTTTTTTCTTGAAAGGTTTCTTTTAATATTTTATGTGCTGCTGTGGCTCTCAGGACTTCTGGAGAACTTGTGGATTCTAGTCTATTTCCCTGACATTCCCCCGCCCCCATTTTTCCTTGTCTATTCCCTTTCATAGGGTAACGATTCCATTCAGACTCACTTTTTGCTCACTGTTGGAATGGAGAACTGCTTCTTAGCTGACTGCCTAAATATCTGGTTGGTAATCAAATAATTTCCTGAGTTTTACTGCTAGAAATCAGTTTTATGAATATACAGAGAAAAACATGAATATTCAAATAAAAATAAATTTTTATGACTGTTTTTTATGATGGACATTGTGTTGTTAGAGTTCTTTCTTGATACTTCATACTCTTCTTGATTTAAAGTAGCTTCTTTAGTTTGAACTCTGTTCTAATGGATATGTGACAAATGGTGTTTGGATGAGGAGGGAGGGCCAGTAGCCTTTCAAACCAGCACCAGTGTGGTCCAGACTGTTGATTAGCATTGCTTCTTTGCAGTGTAGAAAAAGAGGGGGGGAGAAGCTCTACCTTTTCTGCACAAGCAGGTGGCTTTCCCTTGGAACAGCATCATTAAATCATTATGTTATGCTTTAAGTCTGTTCCATCAGCCTTGGACTTACTGGAGATTCATTAAACATTCTGGCAGTGTCTGTGTTTGGAGCTAGATTTTGGCATTGTTAGTTGTTTTTATGTCTTTTTCATTTATAAGTCTTTTAATGGGTGTGTGGGTGAGATTGTGGGGTACTACTCATTAGATAACATCTGAACATTTAAACTTTTCATTTCTTCTTGTAGATTGCCTATTAAGTTGTAAATTAGAGGAATATTGTCCTTTATCCCATTTTTATCTACAAATGTCATTTTAAAATTTAAATGTGTATAGTAAACATGGGCCAACTTATTTAGGAAGTCAGAAATATTTTTTTTTTCATGCAGGAAGGATTTATTTTGTCTTGTAATTCTAGGATTACTTAGGATACAAAATTCTTCAGCAAAAATTAGACCCCAAAAGGTACAAATGAGGAGAGATAGAATGAGGTTACTTAATGATTTCCAAAGATTTCTAGGAGACATTTCCAATTTATGAACAACTATTGAGATAAAAAAATTATGAACTAGATAATTTATTTAAAACCTTAAATGGTGATAAGAACTAAAGGGTCCAAGAGAACTATCAGTTGAAGTTGAGAATTGGCTTTGGTGGAAAAGAATTTACAGCATGCACATATGGATCATGTAGATCCAGATCTTAATTGCATACTGGTTATTTACACCCTCTAAGCATTCTCCTACAAAAATTTTGATGCAAAAGAAAAATATTATATTGGAATGGATATTTCTACCACATAAACTTAGTAAGAAATTAAAGACATGTAGAAAGATTTCTGATTTGATTTTTAAAGGAAAAATAAGATTTTCTCCATTAATAGGAATGGGCCAGAAATATTTCTAATCTCTTTTTGTATTGGTGAAAGAAAAATTATATTCTTGAATAATTTTTTGCATTTCATAAATTCAGGATATTTAATATTTTTACTTTTCTATTTTTATATTCTCTACTTTCATTTCTAGAAATTAGTTATTTAAAATTAAAAATATATTGTGTATATATATTATTATATATGTATATGTGAGAATTTTGTGTGCAAGTGTTTCTGTACACCATGTGTGTGCCTGGTGCCCAAAAAGGCTAGAAAAGGCCATCAGATTTCCTGGTACTAGAGTTATAGATGGTGATGAGCCATCAAATAGATCCTCGTATTCAAGCCTGGATCCTCTGAAGGAGCATCTAGTGCTCTTAACTGCTGAAATATCTCTCCAATTGGTAGGCATGACTTATTTAAACGCCCTGGGCCAGATAAAGGCTTTTAAGGACAGTTGCAGTATTCAGTGTTAGAATGATTACTTATCTCCTGTTTGAGTATTAGCCCCACTTTAAAAAAAAAAAAAGATAGAAATTTAGTTTATCATCTGAACTGCTACAAAAAGATGAAATGGCACTTTGATGCTAATGTCTGTTCAGTAAGATCTCCAGCATGGTGCTGATTTCCAATTTGTTATTAGTATAGACTTGCTCGGTTTATAACTCATTGGTAGAGTGAAATGACAACAATATGCTATGATGGATAGAGATGGACTATTTGGCAGTTACCTTTCTTTTCTTTTCTTTCTTTCTTTTTTTTTTTTTTTAAAACTTTATTTATTTATTTGCCTTGGTGTTTGCCTGGAACTGGAACTACAGACAGTTGTTAGCTGCCATGTGGGTGCTGGGAATCGAACCCAGGTCCTCTGGAAGAGCAGACGGTGCTCTTAACCGCTGAGCCATCTCTCCAGCCCCGGCAGTTACCTTTCTTAAGGAAAAGTTTTGATTGGGAAAAAAAATCATACACCTAAGTTTATGGTCCAAATGACTGCTTAGTAGTATTGCTGTTATTAAAAGGATGGTTTCTTTCTGTTTTCTTCACTGAGAGTAGTTGATGGTCTGGTCATTGTCCTGGTTGCTGATTAGTTTTTCTGATGAAAGAAATGAAAGAGAAGCCAAAGATAGATTGAAAACATTGGAAGGGATGGAATAAATGGTCTCCAGAGCATTAATATCAGCATGTATTTTATGTGAAAATTTAAAGTTGTCTATTTTTAGGTAGTTCAGTTAGCGAGAGAATTTGTACCTAGGATATAGAAATAGGGGGTTGGTTCTGTGTTGATAATAATCAGTAAATCTGAGGAGTAATCTGATGGTTAGAGTGGAACTGTGTTACAGCCTAGGCTTCTTAGAAACACAAGAATCCTCTCCCTCAGCATCCTCTGCCATCTTCATATACCCACTCAACCTTCTGTTCTCTGCCCATTTTTTTAATGTTCAGAATTACCAGGCTTCTTTTTTCTTGTATTGTCTATTGTTGATAGCAGCTAACGATAAGGAGTGTACCCTGTGGAAACATGTTCTTAGTAGCAATGACAGAATAGCCAACAAATGTTACATATGTGAACTACTAACCTTTGTGTATACTGTGAGCAATTTGTGGACATTTGAGATATATGTCTCTTTAAAATTCTGTCATGAGAGGTTAGTTCAGTTCTATGGTCTTTTTCTATTTTCCCCTCCATTAAAGTGTCCTATAATGGCATAACCAATCATTCATCAGTCTCCTTTCCATTATGTAAAGTCTGCCTGTGTCCACCCTCTGTCAGTCTGTAAGCCTATCATGACATATATACATGGAAAGGAATGTTACATTTTCTGGAAAGAGAATAAGCTATAAATATGAACAAGGCTTTAAAAGAACCTAACATAAATCACTAAGAAAAATCTGTAGTCAACCAAGAGACTATAAAAATCACCGTGAATTATAAATAATGCAGCAAGGTTACAGAAATCATTTTATGTGAAAGCGAACATATATTTCTACTTGCTACAGTAAGGCTCAGTGATTTTAATATTATTGGCTGACCAGATCATATATGAAAGACTGTGTAGTAGAAATTTGCATAGTAAAAGTTCTTGGAGATAATTGATATATGGAACACTGGTGCTTACTAACTAGTGGAGATTACATTTACTCTGCATTGCTGTGAAGTATCAAAATATGTGTCTGTCACTTACTGATTTATATAAATCATATGTGTAAATTATATAAGTATTCTTTTAGCAAGATCGGTTTTGTATAGTTCAGGTTACCTTCAAACTTGCTCTGTAGCCAGCCTCAAATGTGTAATATTTCTTTCTCAGACTCCATGTCCTGTGGTTATAGGAGGGTAGAACCATACCTGGCTTCCTCTTTCTCACTTCTCTTAGTTAATAGTATGCAAATTTTAAACTCTTTGAAAGTCAAAGTCTGTTTTAAAAGTTTCAAACCTTGTTCTTTGATTTAGTTGAAGTCATTTCCCCCTGAAGCCTAGTAATGACTTTTATGGTACTTACATATAAAGAAGCCAAATAGTTTCCATAAGCATTTATTGTTTTTTCCTCCATTGTATCTACTTAAGTAATATTTTCTTGGGAAATTAACTATAAATAGTTTTTGTAACCTTTTAAGCATGTCCCAAAGGAAATAGTCTTTATTAAGGCTATTGTATTACCACTTGGATAGCAATGATGACATTCTTTGCTGAAGCAAGTTTTGTTTGTAGTATACAACTTTAATATAATTAAAGAGATATGTGTTCAGTATTAAAGTTTACTTTGAAAGCAGGATGATTTTTCCTAACAACTTCAGTTAATAGGTGATAAAGCATAGATGTAGGGTACAATGTTTTTTCTTAAATAGCTTCTTGGCTGAGATCAAACTAATTCAATTTTTAACAGCATTGGCATTTTGAGACAATATATGATTTAAGTTTTGAGTTCTATGATTTAGACTACTTTTAAATGTCAGTCTTTAGGAAAACCAGAGTAGACCACTGTTACACTCCTACAGTTATCACTTGTCACCACTGCAGAATCTCTGAATAGTCAGTTTCTAAGAGATTAGAAAATGTTTTTTCAAACTGGAAATTTGCCCACTGTTAAGCAACCATTTTATTTTTTATTGCATTTTAAATTTATTTCTTTTGTAATTTCTCTTGTTTTCTTATAAAGCTGAAGGTTAGAAAAGAAAACAATCCCACTTAGGACACTGCATATAAGATAGCAATATATGGCATATAAGAAAATATACTTTTAGTTTTCATTTTTGTACCTGTGGAACTTTTTTTTTTTCTTTTTCTTTTTAATTGCAGTGAGTTCTTGGCTCAATGGGATCTATTCCAGAGCTGAGGAATCTGAAAGTTGGAGTGGTCACTGTATCAGTGAGTTGTTACTCCTTGTTATGGCTGAGTTAATGGTTGTTTGAATTGATAAGAGCTAACTCTCACTTTACAACTGCATGTGAAATATAGAAAATTGGAAACTCACAAATAAATCATTGCTATTTTGATTCAAAATATCAGATGACTTATATATAGTGGTAGTGATGTGCGAAACATTAAAAGTAATAATTTTGTGCAATGTAAAGCAGTTTAGCTGTTAGCTTGGCCCTCCTATAAATCATAAGGTGATATTTTACTTATAGATCTTAATATATTTAGCCTCTGAGAATATACAGTGTAAGAAATGAATTATGGGGCTAGTCTGTTTTATTTTTATCTTGGTCTAAGTTATAATATCCTTGGGTTATACATTCTATACCCGATTGAGGAACATTCTGTCTTTATCCATGAGCCCCTATTCAAAGCTATCTCTATCAGTATAAAGTAAATGTAAAGAAAGTGGGCACTCTTAGTATTTTGCGTGTGGAACAACTTGCTAGAACTTGCCAAGGAGCCATATTAGGTTTATTAAAGGAATGGGTAGGGGAGGGGAAAAAGAAAGGGGGAGGGAATAGAGAGCAGAGAAGGAGAAAAAGAGAATGTCTCCCACATGGTTGGTGCCCTTTAAAGGGAAATCATGCAGACATGCTGTAGATGTGTGTGTCAGAGGCCAATCAGAGTGCTTCTGCAGGCTGAGCCAGAGCCTCTGCAGGTGGGAGCATGGCCACAACAACTAACAGCCACTGTCCTCAGCTCTGCAGTTTGTCTGTTATAGAACTGAAATTTAGAATCATCATATTTAAATGACTCACCAGACTCTAATAGAGCCACCATGTAGCTAGAAAAGTTTTGTGTTAATATTCAGTGGGCTCAGAAGAAAGAGTAGTTGAACCAAAGCTAACAGCAAAAAAGCCAATAGCTGATTCTACACAGTGTGAAAGGATGTCACTCTCATTTGTGATGAACTTGTCTTTTGGAGTACAGAGTCTTAGTTTATGTTCATGTGATCAGATTGTCAGGTAGGGTAGGAAGGGAGGAAAACTTCAGAGGAACTACTTCTGTAGATTGGTTAGTAACTGCTAGCCAGAACCCGTACTTTAGATTCTGTTGGATGTGTCAGAAAACTTAGGTGATTGTATAAATGAAGCTCCACTAGCTCCTATAGATAGTGTGAGAGCCTTTTTGAAGTGAAATGTTAGATATGACTTTCCAATTACATATAGCTTACAGTTGGGCAACAGGAACTATGGAGCCAGCTATCTTAGAGCCCTAGATGACACGTATAGTCGGTAGTTTGTAAATCTGAATGAACTCTACCTAGCATAAAGGTGAAAAATAAAAGTGCCTAGTTCATAGAAAACATTCATGAATACTGTTTCTACTAATAAATGGAATTAGAGGAATAAGCCACAGAAAATAGAGAATAGAGATAAGTTCCAAGCCACTGGCTGGAATCTGCTGGTACTTGTGGGATGTGTTGTTGCATGTTTATTTGTGTAAGTGAGCAGAGAAACAAAATATCATAATTCCATGGAACAGAAGAGCCTTGCAGAATGCTGAGAATATCTTCATTTGCGTTTGCTCATTACCTAATATGCTGCCTTGCATACCTTGCATATATGTTGGAGAACGAAAAGAAATACCAGTGAAACATTGATATTCATGTTGGGCCATGAAAGGAGAGTGAAATTGACTTAGAGGGAAATGAAAAAAAATTTAATTAGTAAAAAATCTGTGGAGTGAAATAACTTGATTTGGTGAGACAACAACTGGCGAGTCTGATAGAAACCTATCTATCGTACATAATGTAGTGACAATTATTATTTTTAAAGAGAATTCAGTTGTTTACTTATTATACATGATATTGCATCCTTACAAGCTTCATATGTGTTCATTATTTTATCAGATACTATTATTCAACCTAGATATTGCATAGGATGTGCCAACAACCATTTTACAACCAAATTGTGACTTTGTTTGGATAACCTTTTAATAGTGAAACTCCTTTAAGTCACAATAACTGGCAGTTTAACTACACCAAGGTTTTTGAATACAATGGATTTTCTCCCCGAGCAATAATAAGTACATTCTAAATTGAACTTGATGCAATCCTGAAGAAGTCCTATTATGACACTTTTGGGGAAGTCTACCAAGATGATTTCAGAGTAGACTAACTTAAGGAGGGGAGGAGAAGGACACATTTATTTAGTGTCATGATCAGACTATTACATTTAGCAATCAAAAGCATCGGTGAAAAAAAGTTTACAGTAAAACATTTTGTTGAAATGATTTACACTTTCTATGGAAACTAAAATAATCTATTATACAATTAGCCACCTTAAATTTGTCAGAATGGCTAAGATTGAAAACACAGATGACAGCCAATGCTGAAGAGGATGTGGAGCAAGGGGAACACTCTTGCATTGCTGGTAGGAGTGTAAACTTGTTCAGCCATTCTGGAATGTAGTATGGCGGTTTCTCAGAAAACTGGGAATCAATCTCCCCAAGGATTCAGCAATACCATTATTGGGCATATACCTAAAGATGCACATTTGTACCTCCAATAGGATTAGCTCAAGTATGTTCATAACAGCATTATTCATAATAGCAAGAACCTGGAAACAACCTAGGTGCCTGAAGAATGGATTAACAAACTGTGGTTCATTTACACAATGGAGTACTACTCTGCAGTAAATGATATCCTCAAATTTGCAGGCAAATGGATGGATTTAGGGAATATACTCCTGAGCGAGGTATCATAATCCCAGAAAGATAGCAGGGGATGTACTCACTCATTAGCAGACTTTAAACAAAAAATAAAGAACACTCAAGCTGCAAACTACAAACACTGAACAGCTTGGGATCTGAAGGGACTTAAGAGAGACATCCAAGGAGTCCCCTGAGAAGAGAAAATAGAGATCTCCTTAGCTAATTGAGGGCATCAGAGATTGCAACCAAGAAGAGTTGGGAACAAATCAGGAGAGAGGAGATGATTGAGTGAGAGAAACAACATGGAGGGAGAGAAAAAGAAAGAGATGGGGATCTTAATAGAGGAATCAAATATGGGGTTGGAAAAGACCGGGTGCTAGGGAAACTTCCAAGAACTCTCAGGATGTCCTTGCCTAGGTCTCCAACCAATAGTGAAGGTGTTGCCTAAACAGGATTTCCCCCATAATCAAATGAATAACCACCTAAGTGCTATCACAGAACTTAACATCCAACAATGAATAGAGCGGTAGAGGCAGGGATACATGGATACATGGCTGAGTAGTCCCCGGTCCAGCTGAAAGAGGCAGTGGCTGTGACGGGGGTTGGTCGAAGGGAAGAGACTCTATATGAGCAAGGGGATAGGGAATATGAGAAAAATTCTCACAATGATGGATAGCTAGAGCTCTGGGGAGCTCACAGAATCAGGATCAGCCTCCTCGGAACCATCTGGAAAAGGAACTAAGCCCTCCAAGGATAGGCAACTATCCACTGGCATGGACAGTATGTGGAGCCTCAAGGAAAGGGTTCAGACTATATTTCTGTGTATGGACTGGCACCTTGGAGCCTGTTTCCTCCAGAGGAACACCTAATTCAGTCTTGATATTAGGATGAGTAAATTGTGCTTACCTGGAGTGGATGCTGAGCTGATCCACCTTGGGACCTCTTGCCTTTTCTGGGGAGGGGATGGGGAAGAGGGAGTCTGAAGGCTGACTGGGAGGGGTCGGGAGGAAGAAGGGAGTTGGAACAAGGGGATGCATGGATAAAAAAATGAGACTCTATTCTATACAAATAAAAAATAAAACAATAGTTTTTGTTTACTTTGAACAAAAGCGGGGGAAAAACAATTAGTCACAAATACAGTCCTGGAGGGTTTTTGCCCATATGCATGAGTATTGCCTAAAACGTGTTGTTTGTAGCAGCTAGGCCCTGCCACCACTGTGCTTGGATGAGCTCACAAATCTGTTGTAACCTGTAGCTTCCTTGTGTCTTCTCTGGCTCTCCTCTCCTGCAAAGCTTTTTTTCCTGGCTGTAAATAGAACCTCCTGCAACTGACATAGCTGCTGCTGTTTCTGGAACCACCATAGCCACCTTGGTTTCATGGTTTACTAAAGTACTGGCCACCACCACCATAAAATAAGTGCCAGATCTTCTGCCTCCAAAGATTCCTCCTTTTATTGTTCTAAATTTGAAGTCTGATTGTTTTAATTGCCAAAAATCATTGTATCTTCCACCAACTCCAAAATTGCTTCCATCATTACCAAATCCATTATACCCATCTGTTGTAATAAATTTTGTTTTTATAAATTTATGGTACTGTTACTTATATATGGTTTTAATATTTTTTGTTTTTGTTTTGTATATTTAAGTTATTTTGTATTTTGTTTTATATTCTCCCCAATATTCAGGTTTTATTAAATATGTAATATATATCCACACCCATCCCCACTGCTACCATATCTACCATCACCACCACGGCTCCCGTGGAAGCCACCATAACCACTGACATTTCCTCCTTGACCAAAGCTGCCTCCACAATCCCCACCAAAGTTTCCAGTTCCACTTCGATCTCTTTGGCTAGACAAAGCACTAGCCATCTCTTGCTTTGACAGGGCTTGTCTTACTTCACAGTTCTTTTAGGTTCCACAACTCTTCCATCTACCTAGTGTGGTCTTGCATTCATAGCAACATCTACTTCTTCCCCATTGGTATATATGACAAATCCAAAGCCTCTGGATTGCTTGCAGTTTGGATCTCTCATTACCATGTAGTCTGTGAATGTTCTTATTGCCCAAAATGGCTGTTTAGATTCTTGTTCATTGTTTTGGAGCTTAGCCCTCCAATGAAGAGCTTCCATAGCTGTTCCTTTTCCTTGGGACATGACAGCAGAAAAATGTAATGATGCTTCCTAAGGCTGTCAATGTCAACAGGCAGAAAGTGTCACAATTGATTATTAAGAATTGTGGGAGGCTTTATGGGATGGTTTCTGAGACAAGGTTTTTATATATAACAGTCTGGCTGTCTTGGAACTCACAGAGATCAACCTGCTTCTACCTCCCTAATGCTTGGATTAAGGGCATGTACCAGCACTGCCTGTCTGGCTAAGAGGTTACTTTAAAAGACCAATTTCTGAAAAACTATGTGCCTTCCTCCTTTCTTTTCCTCTCTCCCTTCTTTCCTTAATTGAAAGTCTGTCTTGATTATTTATTTTGTTGGGTAAACCTTATCTTATAGATAAATGAACTAAGTTTGTAGTTTCATCTGCATGGGATTATTGTTAGATAATACACACAAACATACAGAGACAAGTTGTATGAGGGAGGAGAGCAGATGAGATGAGAAGGGAAGAGAAGGATATGAAAACCCTTTTATCCTTTGGGCTAAGAAAATGTGGAACTTAGAGAAGTTCTAAGCAATTCTCTCTGTGGACTAATCTCCCATCTTTGATCCACGCCATTCTGGTTGCTGTTGTTTTAAAAGGGTCTGGTCAGGGTTTCTGACATTCTTGTCCTGCATAGAACTTACCTTGAGCGAGGCCCTTATTGACATTTGTGGGATTGAATCATCAAACATAAAATTCCCCAAGGCTATTCTCTGGAAAATGGAACCTCTTCATTAAAATTGGTGCAATCTTATAGTCTATAACATTAGACTCGGTTTAGGACACCTCTAGTCTAGTAGAGGCATTTTCCAAGAGTCATATAATAATTAATCCCTTCTCCAGTTCCTCTTTTTTTTAAAGATCTCCTCTTTACCATACATATCTTGCCCTTACATAGCCATGCAGTACTTTGTCATTTAAGGATTTCTCTAAAATTCAAGTGCTTTGTTTTGTTCTCTGACAAATTTACTTACAATACTAGGTGCCAGAAACAGAGATACCAGAAAGAATTCTATCAATAGTAGCTGCTATAGCCCCAACCTCAATGCTAAGGAACTCAAAATTTATAAAATGAAAAAAAAACAAAACAAAACAGTGTTTTGGTTTATTTGTGTTGAGTAAACACAGACTTTCTCTCAAACTTTTATGAATGCAGGGGGAAGAACTTGAAGTATAATTATGGATAGTAGCATGTTTTTTTCCCCATAATTTTTACTTTGATTAAAGAACATTTATATTTTTCTGGCTAGATAGCATAATGCAAATATTTTTTGATTGCTTGAGTTTTGTAGTTATTTTTTCTGGAGCAAAGTCTTCTCATCTCATTGCATCAGCAGTTGTTGTACCTGCTTCCTCTTCAGCTGAAAAGTGAGACCTGGAGAGGAAGTATTAGAGAAGGAGTGCGCATCAGCCCGGGGCTTAGGATTCTGTTTATCCTATTGCAGAACTATGTAACCCCTCAGAAATTCTGTGACGTGCACGCCAAAGACATGGTTTTGGTTTCAACTATGATGACATTATAATTGATCAAAAATATTCTTTTTAGGAATCATAAATTCTTACTGGAGCGTGAAGAGATGTCATGTTCATTTGTCAACATGTCACTCCAGGGACACAGGTGCAGTGAATTTATGGGGAAGTGCCTCATGTTTCTCCCAAGCTGTATAAATATGAAACAAAATTGATTGAAAAACTGTGGCTTTGGATTACTTCTCAGATGGAGAGCAATTAAGATTTTTCTGTAGATAGTATTTCTCTTTGATTCTCTGGTTTCCTTGTAGAATAAGTGATGATGAGGTGTAAGAGGACAGCAGAGAAATTCTGGAGATGGGCAGATGTCTTCTCAGGAAAGAATACTATGGCATTTCTTCCCTGGCAGAGAGAATATCCCACACTTTAGTCAAGTGCACGATTAATTTTGACATTTGGAAATAGAACTTCATATAAAAATAAGCATGGTGGTTTTGCATGTTTAATTAAGACGTTTAGTTCTTGTCAAGGCGGTTATTCCCTCCTCCCCTTGTGAAGGGCAATATATTCTCAACTTCTGAAATTTCAGAAACCTGTACTTAACCTTTAATCGTCATTCCATTTACATGGAAATCTGATTAACAACTTTTAAAGTTCATGAGCTCCTGGTAAATGCAATTAAGACCTTTTTGGGGTTTGTTATTAAGAGCTGGCATTTAAAGAAGACTGGGATCTGGCTACTGTTGCTGTCTTCTCTATAGCAAGATATCTTAAGCAATTAGCAGAGAACATAAGGTACATGAATTGTACTGTATTACTTCTGAGTTAACATGGTTGGTATTTAAATACTTTGCTGTCTTATCCTTCTCTCTGAGTTGCTTTCTAGTGTGATCATATTACAAATTGGGAGAGAGTCATGACATGCCCAATTAGGTGAGGTGTGTTGCTCCTCGAAGTGTGTCAGGCACAGCCCCTCCTCCATGTAGTATTCTCAGTTCCTGCTTACAAACTTACAGTCTCATATTGTGTAGGGTCACTTTCATCATCCTCCTTTTTTAAATTTATACCATTTCACAACTGGATCAATTAATGGAAAAATAATTCAGATACATACCTATTTTCAAAACTCAAGTATTTCAAGTATTGCTCTTGAGTTGTAGGTTCAGGAGGAAAGATGGTTGGTACAGGCACATGAAGTATAATTTATAGACTGAGATATGTGTTGATGCATCAGATTGGGAGGCAAGTAACTCAAAGTGGAAAGGGTTATATTGGCTCCTGCGCTTTCTCTGAAGCACAGTTTGTTTTTACGCCACATAGTAACAGAATTGAGTTCTCTTCAATGAATTATGAATTATTAAGGTTATTTATGAGTGTGAGAACACTGCTTTTATTATTTAGAGATGATAGGTAAAATTACAAGTTCACATCCAAAGAAAGGCAAATTAACAATATGTTGCATATAACTACTGTTAAAGAATACTTGGACCTTCATATATTTTTGTACTGTAAAATTTTTATGCAATATTTGAACAAGAGAAACTTGAATCAGAAAACATATCTAAAATAGTTAAATTTTACAGCAGAATTATCAGTTCTCTATTTTGGGATCCTAGAGTTTCTTATACTATAAACTAATTTAAACCATCAACATACCTTATTTGATTAACATTTTAATTCATCATCAACTTTATTTGTAGCAGATAAATAATTTAGTTTTAAGTAGAAATCATTTACAAATATAAACCTATAAAAGTTATAAAATTTTATATTAGAGATAGAATCTTAAGAATGCAAGTGTACACAAAGCTTAGAAATGAGTGATTTTATTTGTGTGTAAGTTATAAAGAATTTAAAAAGGGTGGGAGTGTAAGCTTGTTCAGCCACTTTGGAATGCAATATGGCGGTTTCTCAGAAAATTGAGACTCAATCTCCCCAAGGACCCAGCAGTACCACTTCTGGGTGTATACCCTAATGATGCACAGTCATACTCCAAAGGCATTAGCTCAACTATGTTCATAGCTGCATTATTTGTAATAGCAAATAATGTTTTGTCTCTGGAAAAAACCTAGATGTCCCTCAACTGAAGAATGGATTAACAAACTGTGGTACATCTACACAATGGAATACTACTCAGCAGTAAGAAAAAATGATATCCTAAAATTTGCAGGCAAATGGATGGATTTGGAGAATATCCTCCTGAGCGAGGTATAACAAATCAGAAAGATAAGCAGGGGATGTATTCACTCATTAGTGGTCTCTAAACAAACAAACAAGAAAAAAGCCAAGCATGCCCAAGCTGCAAACCACTGAACAGCTTGGGATCAGAAACACCCTGGACTGACTCTTCAGATCCCACTCCAACTATAGGAACAGCTGACTCACTCTTGAGGGAGTGGGGAGAAAACTGGATCTGCCTGGAGTGGAGACTGAACTAATCAATATTGGGTCAGTGGGACCATGGTCCTGTCTGCTGCCTGCCCAGGGAGGGGATGGGGAGTTGTGGAGAAGAGAGAATGACCTGATGTGGCGGGAGGCAGAAGGGACCTTGAATAAGGATATACAGGGATAGAACGTGTGACTTCTTTGTTAATAATAATAATAATAATAATAATAATAATAATAATAATAATAAAGTATACAGAAAAAAAAGAAAATGGGAAAAAAAGGGTATTTGAGCTTTATGTGAATTGGATAATACAGGGTTTTAGGCAAAATGCCTTCTCATCAAGTTACATAAGAAGGTTAAGTGATAAATAAAAGTTAAATATTCAGTTGTATGTGGTTAAATGCTAGGTTTGCTAAAAACATCTGTGGTGGTTTCTGGCAGACCTGGAAGAACTTAAAGGTACAGGAATGTTTTGTGCACAGGGTGGGACCTGACTGGTTCTTACTGGAGCAGAAGGATGTAGTCAAAGGTATGGCCATTTTAGTGAAACAATAGGTATATATATTGAGAGCAGGCAACTTAGGAACATGATTCTGGATGAGCCAATTGAGATTTTCTTTGTGGACTCCTTAAAGAAGGGAGTTCCTTTATTTATCTCTCTGTATTCAGGTGCTTTCAAACTTCATTACCTCCCAGTCGTAACAGCATTCCTTTCAAACCCCAATGGGACAATACTTAGTATAGTTACTAGCATTCTGTAGATACAAAATGAATGTTATTGAATCTGTGTCTGTGCCTGTTATTTCTGAGATCTCATTTTGAATGAATCATAAGCAATTTTTAATGTGTGTCAATAGTCACATGTTACAGATAACCAATATGAAAGAGTCTTTAGTAGCTAAACCGCTAATTGAAAATGCTGGGTCTTGGGCACTTAATGGAATAAACTGTCTCCAGAGAGCATTTTGGCTCTTTTCCAAGATGCATTAACTCTTTGGGGTCATTAGGGTAGCACTTATCGCATTGGAGCAGAAATTTAATAAATGTTACTCCCCTGATGTAAGTAAATTAATGTACCTGAGAAAGCCTGAAGTTTCAGTGTGGATGCTGTAGCTGTTACCCCGGGGAATTCATCTGTGAATGTGGACCATTAGCAAGGAGCTGCCCTTTAGGTTATATTACTTTCCATGTAGGCAATCTACTAGCTAGCTGCTATACTACTTATCATGCCATGTTAGGGACTGGAGTTACAAAGAAAAGCTTTGGCCCGAACTCAAAGGAAAAACTAAATAAACCCCACAAAAACAAAATGAAACAAACCTAAAAGAAAGAAAAGAAGCCCCTGCAGGAAAAGTCATGGAGAAACTCCAATTGCAGTGTGGGTTGGATCTGGAGGGAGATCGTTGGTTTCATAGTGAATATAGACAATAATCTCCTGAAAGGCAAGAATTAGGACTTTCTGTATAGTACTTTTATTGAGATTTATTATCTCAGTGAAAACATTTGCACATTGTAGATATACAGAGCATAGAAGTGTGTACATATGTCTGATCTATGAGCTAGGTAAATAAAAAGCTTTTTAAAAATGCATTTTTGAATATTTAATTTACTCACTATATGAATATAAAATATTTATTCCCACTACCAACCTCAGATTTAGGAAATAAGCCAAGTAGCACCTGTTTTGAAAATGTCTTCAATTTTGCTGTGAGTCTATTGAGGAGTAATACTAATCATACCTACTCACCAAGGTACTGTGAGTTACCTCCAATAGCAAGCTAGAGACAGCTAGTTGTTATTCAAGATCAAGGAGAAGTTAAATGAAAAGACAGAGACAATACTACTTCAAGAAGCCAAAAAGTCAAAGCTTTTCCCTCACACATGGAAAGGCAACTTTTCCCTTGCATGTAGTGTCACATTAACTCTAAGCCTAAAAATTTTATATTTGCTTTTGGAAAACTGTGCATGCATAGCTACAAACTTCCCATAGGCAATATGCTAAGTAAATAAGATTAAATAATGGGTGAGGAGTTCATTCAGATTGATATAACCAGTGTTTTAGCAATTTTTAAATATCAGAGTTTTACCGATGCCTTTATATCATGAGATTTCTAATGAAAATTATACCAGCTGCTGATAGTACATTAGCAGAATTGCTTACCCTAATTTGAATTTCTATGTTCTTTATAGCTGTATCTATCTTTGCTTTGTGGAGAGAGCCACTCAGCATTCCAGGGCCTCAAAAAAAAAAAAATCAGTGAATTATGACATCATTTGAAGATGGATTTCAGTGTTCTTTCCAACTGTATTTTTGTGCTTCGTCTGTTTAGTCTGACACACTAAATCTTTATGTTAGAAGTAAAACAACCATAAACTCTCACATTAGTGTTTTAACTTTAGATCAATAAAAAAATTATTATTGGTATTTAAAAGTACAAGGGATATTTGAACTCTTTGAATTCAGAAGGGATCTGGAACCTGAGGAATATAGGATTATCTTATATTGATGTTCTTGGACGGATATATTTTATATTAAATGTAATGATCTTTGCACCAGATCTTATATGTCCTGACCTCATACAGTTTTGATAAAATGTGAATTTGAACCTTTGGTTATATGCTTAAGGTATGTGTGTGCAGATTAGAATATACATTCATTGCCTACCAAGATATAAAATCATCACTAAATTCTATAGCTTTATTATTTAGTTTAGTTTTTTATGTTTGGGATTGAACACACTACGCCAATGGGCTTTACTCTGTGGTAGTAGTTAGGTTTTACTTCCAGGCATCTGATGTTTGTGTCAAGATTTTAAATTAGAAGACTTCACTTACCCAAGTCAGTCACATTTCTAGCAGTTTATGAATAGGGACTTTTATGATTGTTTTTGAGATATTTAAAACTATTAAAAATACCTTTCCTAATTTTATTATCAGAAATACTACTTGACTTAAAGCAGTTTAATTTCTAGCTAGTTTACATTCACACACACACACACATTCAGGGAAGATTTGAAGTAGATAGACTTGATTGGAACATTGGGTTTATATTGCTGGAATTTGCAATTTAAAGGAAATCTGTTTTGACACCTGATTGTTGGATTATCTATCTGTGAAGTTTGAAAGTACTGGAATAATAAGAGAAGCAGAGAATTGAATGTGTAAAATACTATGGGTGAGCTAAACACTCAGCGGGGACAGGAATGGGTATACATATAAATAGGTAAAACAGAGTCATTAATATATGAGAACATGTGAGACTTCATCAAAAGACAGTACTTAGGGCAGGCATTGTGTTTGGAGATGTATCAGTTGAGACTGGGCACCACATAGTCTCTTGTTATATATATTTTGATCAGTTATGGCTTTCTGTAATGATCCCCATTTATTGCATAGAGAAATTTCTGTGGTGAGAGATTAGAACTATGTTTATTTGTGGGAAAAAAGGATAAATATTTAGAATGTAGTTAGGGATTGTGCTGGTTTAGTAAAGCAGTGGTTTTAGGTTCTTCTCTGACATGGATAGTTGTCTAGGTCTTATTTCCAGCCCTGTAGATCACACATACGCATTTGTGCATGCACACACATACAATATACATACATACATACTCTCACACAGCTAATATTGTATTGATTGAGCAAGCAGGTTGTATTTTTGATTCAGGAATATATATATTATTGTATCATATTCAAATTCATATGGAGAATAAGGGCATACCTAAAAAATGTTGGAAAGGGCAAAAATAATTTAATTATATTTTAAATAATAATTATTAAGGTAGTCTTGCATTTAAGTCCAGAGGCAAGTAATAAAAAAATTGTAAAAATAAAAAGGCAACAGAAAGAATAACTGATTGTATATGAAAATTATTTAAGTTTTAGTAAAGTTGATTTTTCTGTGAAATATGACTGTACTAAGTAATTTCAAGCATGCTAGTCATCCATACACATGAGAATGTCATGGCAAAGGAAACAGTAGATATGAAAGCTATTTTTAAATCTAAAGACAAAAATGTATTTAAGATTACAGATAATGATGAAGGTAAATTTTGTTGAGAAGCTGGAAGTAGGGTCTGTAGATAGAGATAATCTGGGGAGAGAGGTAGCCCCAGGAGAAAGGAGAGAAAAAGAACACTAAACTTAACATACCTGGGTTAGAGGTGTGCCTGCTAGTCATGTCTCCTTGGTCAGTGATTCATCCTGGTACATTAAGTGCCTTATAAGAATTACTTGGTTTAATGTAACTTTGTTTTAGCTGGAGCCACTGTCTGTTATATTGATGTTAAGGCCAAAGCTTGTCTGACATAGTGAGTTGGTAAAAACCTTTCTGTGCTGTATTACTTTTAAATTATTTTTTGAATTTTTTAGCTTTCTTTTGATCACAGATAGCTGAATGTCTTACTAGTAGCTATCACAATCTACAGATTGAACAAGTTCCTCAGTTTAGCTGTCTATAGAGACTCAACTCAGTGTCTTCCTGATACCAGATAGTTGAGTGATGTTTATCAGAGGTGATATTTGTTACTATATTATTTTATAGACCTGCTGGATAATACTTTATTGGTTTCATGAGTAAGTACAGTGTTTTCTCATTCTCTTAGAATATTTTATGATTTTCATGTACAGTTTTTATTATACAGAAGCTATTGCTGCCTGTATGACTATTGTTTTCTTTTTTTACTTTTATTATTATTATTATTATTATTATTATTATTAACAAAGAAGTCACACTTTCTGTCCCTGTATATCATTATTAAAGGTCCCTTCCCCCTCCCGCCACCATCAGGTCATTTTTTCTTCTCCACAACTCCCCATCCCCTCCCTGGACAGGCAGCAGAAAGTCCCATGGTCCCCTGTATGACTATTCTTAAAAAGAGTTTGAATGTGTAGCACTGTGGAATATCCTGGTCATGAACACAGTATTCGGAGTCATTCTATCCAGGTTAAAATTGGTCCATTTACAGTTTTAAAACTAATACTAATGTTTTCTAATTCTACTTCTCTAAGTACAGAATTGGAATTCAGACTTCATACTTTGAGACTCAAAAGAATGCTAATGCTTAAAATTTGTTGTAATGTTTGAGGACTGAGTAACGTATATTTGTTTGTGGAAGAAGATTAATCACCTACCAGCTTACTATGTTATTCTCATAGGCTTTAGAAATACTTTTCGATGGTGATATTTAAATAGAGTTTAATGTTCAATGAGTGAGTAAGTAGTCAGATGAAACCTTGAATGTCTGAAAAACAATTTCTGGACTCATGGCTAGTTTTTCTATGATAGAAATGAGTTTAACTTTAGCTTTGTTAGGTATTCTTAAGAACAATTGTGCTTTCTGTTCCAAATTTTAAATTTTTTATGAATGTCTTTAAAATTCTGTTAACTTCAGTTGGTCTAGCACAGGCTCCAATCCTTGCAACTCAATGGTGAATTTTATAAGGCGTACCTGTTGGAAGTAGTTGATCACAAAACCCATTGCTTTTTCCTTCTCTTCACCATGAGTAGTGGTCCTTGTAAGTCTTTGTAGGTTGGGTGCACTGTTAGGCCTATTTTGATAGGTTTGCTGGTATGATATCTACAGTGCTGGTAGAATGAAGGGTTACCACATGGATTCTGGCATTAGTCCACCAGGGACCACTTTGCATCTCCTGAACCTCTCTGAACCCCACAACCTAATACACCTAAATAGATGAACACCTTGCCTAGAGCACAATAAACCCTCAGTAAATATTAGGCCATTGCTGCTAATGCTGCTGTACTTTGGAATAAAGGATTAAATGCTAAGTAAAGAAGAATTTTGACTAATTTACTCAGTATGCTACCTGGTATGTTCCAATGCTCACAACCCTCTTGTGAACTGTGGCTATCAAGTATATGATTTTATAGCTGTGATAAAGCTTTCTTTATATCTCTGACTAGAAGAATGAATATCTAGGTTAATATTTTGAAAGTCTGGGATAAAGTTTTTGAATTATATTTGTACAATAGCACATGTGTAAATTCAACTTCTCATCTAATTATACAGATGCTGTTGACTGAGTACTTGGATATGAAAAACACACGTGCTGCATCAGAACCATCAGCTCAACTAAGCTATGCCAGTACTGGACGTGAATTTGCAGCCTTTTTTGCCAAAAAGAAACCACAAAGACCAAAGAATTCTCTTTTCAAGTAAGTATCCTGGTATCAGATAGCAAGCTGTGAAGAGTCAGCTGGGCAGGAGGGCTTCTGAACAGGCAACCGGCATTTACTGGCTGGAGGTGCCCTGAAGCAGTTTGTAGGTAGTGAGCATCCCTGGTTTATTTCCTGTCACCTTCTCTCAGGTGAGTTGCAGTTTCCGCATGGCTATTAGACAGTCTGTAAGTCTGAGTACAGTTTTAAAGCCTGTTTCTGGAATGTTTCATACAAAATTAAGGAAAGTGAAACTTACCAGGTGTTTCTGAAAAATTTTATAGTTAATGAAATACATTATCTTTGAAAAAGCCTCAAGAGTCAAGAAATATCCTTTGTTAATAAAGCTATGCATCTCTTCTTATCTGAGCCGTATTGGGCTTTTTGTGGTTAGATCCTCAATAAAGGAGCGATTGAAAATATTTTAAGTTTTCCTAATTACTGTGATAGTGAACTCTACAGCCATGTGCTCAGAGTATGTATTTCTTGGCAACGCTAAGACTGACGTTGATAATAGTAATAGCTGGCACTGATTGAATGCTTTCTATGTAGAAGATTTCACACACTTAAGTGAGTTTATCAAAATGGTATTAATTAAGTAGTTTAATTTGATATTAACAAAATTTCAGCAACTGCAACAGCAATACTGAACCTTTATTCCTTGCTTAGTGGTATAAATATGAAAGTACTCACAGAGAAAAACTGAATATGAGAGAAATTAGGTAAATTATGTAAAGTAACAGCTAGCACGTAGTACTATGGATACAAATAAGGCGTGGACTCTCACTCTGGAATTCAGTGTCCATCTCCAGCTGGTTGAAAATAAAAAGCCTTAAAACAACTAACAACTCAGGTAGCCCATGGAGACAGTGTTTGTTTTTCTCAGAGATGCTCAGATAAGGATATTAAAAATAACTTATGACCTATATTTGCCAAGGGCCAATGTGTTTGTGACCTGACTTTAATCTTATCCATATTCTGCTCTCATCCCTGAGTTTGAATGAACGATGATATACATAAACTATCACAAAATTTTACTTGCAAAAAGGAAAAAAATTAAAAGAAATAAGGACATTGTATATTTTTATTTTATAATTTTATTTTTAAACTTAACTTTTTCAATTTGCTTAATCTTTGAACTTAGTTATAAATATAACTTCAAAAGCCATAAAACATATATGTGCATGTGTGTGTTTATGTATGTCTGTACATATACACCTCTTTGTCTTTGGCCTTGTACTTCTTATTTGGGAAGCCACATTACTTTGTTTTCTATGTCATTTCATCTGTTTCTTTATCTTTTCCTTTCCTCCCTTGCTCTTCCTCCTTTGAAAACTCCACTTACCTTTGCTGTACATTTTCTTTCTCTTTTTTTATAAACACTGAGACCGAAAGCAAAGAAGGGTTTTCTTTGGCTTCAGCTTCCACATGGCTCCAATGTTGAGGAAGATAGGGCAGAACTAGAGAAGGACAGGGTAACTGCTTACTGACTTAGTCTCTCCCTCTGGGTTTCTCTGCCAATCCTTTGATACAGAGCAGGCCTACTTGGCTACGCATGATAACACCCACAGTGGCTTGGCCCTCCTAAACCAATTAGCACTCAAGAAACAATACATTCTCAGGCCCATCTAACAAGGTTCTTCTCCACTAACATTCTCTTTTCCTGAGTTTGTGTCTAAAAACTAATCAGCTATGTGCTATCCTTCTAAGCTATTGCAGAAAGCAGGCTTCAGGGTTTTAACATGTCATACTCAACAATTACAGCCTTCAGCTTCAGACCATACAGGCACAGTCAGTCATTTAGCATTGACTAAATTGTGGGATAGGGCTGAGGGTTGGGGGTTGGGGGCAAGGGGAGTCTGTAATTGTGTTAGAAGTAGAAAAAAGTTATTTTAAATAATTGTTATACATTTGTTGTTGGTCAGTAATAAAACTCATCCTTGTCCTTGAAATAGACAGTTACACACCCACCTGTCCACCTTTAAGGTGGTTCCACTGTTAATTAGCCATGCAGTCTTGGGTAGGTCTCATGTCTGAGCATGCCTTTGTGCCTTTGCCTGTAGATTAAGGAGGTGTGACTGAAAAATCTCTTAGGCCTCAATCTGTCACTTGTTGCAAACATAAAAAGAATTTATGAGTAGCAAGCCTATCAAATCATAAAGGACTCCGATTGTGGAGAGCTGTCATCTGTTTCTGTCTAATCTGGGAAGGACTTTTGTATCCTTCCTAATTGTCTTTAGCCAAGGCCAACTGAGTTTAAGTTCTCTCTTATTGTACAACATGCTTCTTTGTTCTTTGCTGGAAGAATTTGTTTTTCCTTTGCCATCTCTGATGCTGTCAGCATGCTTTTTGGGGGTCAGTGGCATCTTTTCTGCACTTACCATGCAGGTGGCCCTTTTTAAGTACTGACTACTTTGCCTTTCTCCAGGCTCCTTATACCACTTATTTCCTGCTAGGGTGCATAAAGCAGATGAATAAACTGAAGTATTTTCTTCACAGGCTGATACTTGCCTTGGTATTCATCTCCTCTGCCATAGACTGGATCAGAGAGACATGATTAAGAAAGTGATCCTTGGATTCTGTTGCTCTCTCCCTATGTTGTTGACCCTTTAGTGACAAACTCCTTAGAAGGATTCTTTCTTTTGTCTGTTTCTTTCCCTGCCTTTGAATGTCTCAGTTTTAAAATGGAATCTGTTACTCATCAAAGGATTTGCTATTAGTATAGTCATAGCATTACTTGTTTTTTTCTCTTACCTGTAAGTTATTCTTTATGACTGCTTTGTTTTGTGTTCCTTATTTTAGCTTTTAGGGACCCATTCTTTACCACAAGTCTGTTTCCCATGTTTCTGACCTTTGTAAACAATTTCTGGAGAATATTTTATGTGGTGCTATGTGGTAGTGCAAAAGCTAACAGTCATTTGGAAGCAGTCTTTTTAGAATTTTTAGTAAGAAACCAATGATGCCTTGCTTTTTTGATGTCACTGTTCATTTTTAGAATCTCTTCTGCACAATTTTTGTAACTCAACTGTTCAGGAAGAGAACTGCTCTGAAGTGCCAATATGTCTCCTGAGGCAGCTGGTAGTCAATGATGGCTTTTAATTTTGGGTAATAGCATAATTAGAATAACTTTGGAGGAACACTTGATGCTGTATATCTAGGCAACCTGGCAAATGCTGAGAACCACAGCAATGATGGTAGGGATGATGTCACGGTAAAAGGAGGAGGAGGAGGAGGTAGATTATTCTTTGTGACACAGACAATGAGGACAAGGTTCAAATACTACTGTAGAGCTGTAGAGATATAGTAGCAGGGATATTGTCAGTAAATCAAGATTGATCACCTGTCTCTGGCTTTTTTATGGTATAGCCAAAAAGCCATAATTATAATTCTTGTACACCAGGAATTGTTGTACAGAGAAGAATACAATAGAATAGGGTATTTTAGGGAATATAGTTAGATACTATTTATGTGGCTTAACCATGTGATACTGGGCGTTGCATTGTAGGTTCGAATCATCTTCCCACGCAATCAGCATGAGCGCCTATCTGCGAGAACAGAGAAGGGAACTCTATAGTCGAAGTGGAGAACTACAAGGTATGTGATTGAATTTCTCAAAAAAATCAGTTTTCTGGAGGACAATCTCCAATGTGTTTAGCATGTGAGTTTGCATTCTGCACTCACAGAGTTCTTCTTAGATAACAAAATTTAATGAATTGGTAATCTGCTTTGGGACTGTGTTCTAGTATATTGAAAATATTTGTTCCTCCTACTGTTTTAATAAAAAGTTGATTGGTCAGAAGGCAGACAAGAAGTGTGGGTGGGGCCACCAGACTAAGAAACTCTGGGAACAGGAAGAACAGAGCAGAGACACCCAAGATATTCCAGAAAAGACACCAGTGGAGAAGAAAACTATGCTGCTCAGAGAAAAGGTACCAAGTCACATGGCTAAACAGATTAGTAGAAATAAATTGAGATAAGATGAAAGAGCTAGTTAGAAATATGTCTCAGCCATAGATCAGTCAGCATAAAATTAATATAAGTGTCTGTGTGCTTCTGTGGGATTGTAGGTCTGTGGGTCTGAACCACAGGCCAACTAGGCCAGAAACTTTTTTATTGGAGTAATTCTTTCCCAGTATTATTCCCCAACACCTGCTGTCAAGCTTCTAAAACTAATACTGTGCCTACAAAGAATGTATTGCCATTGAGGTAGGAATCTAGGGAGATGAGATGAGGCTAACTTGAGTCCAGTTATAGTTAAGTGAGATGCTATTGTTTCTTGGTGGCCACTGTGGTTTCTATTTACTTATTGTTTTTGAAGCTTTGTAGAGTATGGCAGATGGAAAGGGGAAGCTCAGCCTCTGTCATGTAAAGAGCACATGAATGCTTCTGGATAATGTGGTTTAAGCATTGTAAATTGATATATAAGTTACTTGTAACCCACTTGTGGTTACTAAAGAGTTTTATTTTGCAGAGGAAAATACTTTGAAAATAAGTTACAATATAAATAAAATCTCTGTGGTGATGATATTTCCTTTAGTAACAATAATATTTTAGGTTTTAGTTACTAAGCAGAGACACTCTATAAGGAAATCATTTAATTGAAGCTGGCTTGCAGGTTCAGATATTTAGTCTATTATCTTCATGGTGGCAAGCATACAGGTACACAAGCAGATGTGGTGCTGGATAAAGAAATGTGAGTTCTACAATTGGATCAGTAGGCAGCCAGAAGAGAGTGTACTGGGCCTGGCTTGAGCACCTGACACCCTCAGTGACACACCCACTTCAACAAGGCCATATTTGCTGCCTGAGAAAAGTTACTAGTCCACTTGGCTTATCCTGGGTTAGTTGAGTAAGAGTTAGTAAGCAATATGCCTGAGCCGTAAGCCAAATAGCATGTCATTAATATAAGTCTTTGTATGATTATTTGGGACTATGGATCTTCACAGTTATACTTCACAGTTAAAATGGGCCGCAAAGTTTTACTACAAATGGTCCTCAATGTGGTCCTCGAACTCAGGACGCTGAGATTAAGAGTCTCATGCTTAGTCTCATGATGGAGCTAGTCAGGCCAGAAACACTTACTACACATATCTCCTTATCCCAGTCAGATAGCACCACTCCCTATTGACCAAACATTTAGGTATCAAATAAATGATCCTATGGGGGCTATTTCCATTTGAACTACCACACTAACTTGGTAAATGTAATCTATAAACAAAGATTTGTGAAGGTCTTCTAAGCATTGTAGGTTTTGGTCGAATTAAAAGTAAAATTCAAAGAAATTGAGATGGCACCTTAAGGTTAGGTCAGATAGTGAGACATGTACATTCACCCCACTATATCTGCGCATTTCTTATGAAGTTGCATTTATGCTGAACATGTATATGGCTCGTTGTTATGGCATAAATGCTACAATAGGGCAGCTATTTCTATAGCATTTGTATTATATTAGGAATTATAAAATAACAATTTAAAGTAGCGATACTGGATGTTTGTAAGTCATTTGAAGATCCTATATCCTTTTATGCAAGAGATTTGAACATCTGTGGGTATTGTTATCCATGGGGACAACTATTCACATACGTAAACAGACACCTCAATCACAGTTTAGGGACAGTATTAGCAACTAGGCAGATTATATGAATAGGGTTACTACAGGAGTTAAGAGAATGAACTGATTACTTTACAATTCTGGACTTTGAGAGAGACGGATATGAAGACTTTTATTTTATAGTCTTTGATGCCCTGAACTACTTTGATCATTCTTCTGGGCTAGCCTACACAGTTAATTAATTGGCCTAACTCATCATAGGTCTTCCTTAGAACACAATGTAGTAACCAGTCAGCCTTTCTGAGTTTTAAGACTATTGTATAGTCTTCTCATTTCTACCTTTATTACTAACCTCTTAACTTGTAAATTTTCTCCAAACCTGGCTGTGCTTTTTCATATCTCATTACAGTGATTGCGCCAAGAGCATATTAACCAGAAGTAAAAGTCTAACACTATTGAATGAGATTGGCATAGCAACATTTATTTATTTACTGTTAAGGTGTTATGCCTCCTGATATGCTTTCTGGAGGAGCATTGGGTAGGTAGAACTGAGAACAAAAGCGGAAGTGATCCCTTTGGTCAGCAAAGAGTGGAGGACAAGGCTGACCCCAGCTCAGGAATGTAACTGCTTTTCAGGAGAAAGAGGAAACACTACTAAGTGTGGCCTGGTTGGATACTAATAGTTTACAGGAGGTGGGATCTGATGGAAGCTGTTCCTTGGGTACAGCAGGCTATGAGGTCTTCTGCAGCATTCTTCTTACTGTGATTTTTGTGTGTATGTATACTTAATAATGTAAATTTCCTTCAGAAGTTTTTTGCATCTGCCTTACATTAAACTCTTTTTACAGTGACATGACCATTTCACAGTTAATTGTCATTTTATTTTTTTTTAAATGAATAAATATTTCAAAGGACAGTTTTAGGGTCACTTTAAAACTGAGTAGGAATTATAGAGCATGTGTAGGCTGTCTGTTCCTAACAGCATGTGTTAGTCTCCTCTGTCAACACCATGTTTGCACCATAGCAGTAACCACTGGGGCATCAGTGCACCTGTCACTTAGGTTCAGATGTTATTAGTCAGTATTAGAAGGATCAGTGGCTAGTACAAAATGCTATTTCTTAGACAGTAAGAATAGTAAGACTTTCATGTTATAGCCTTGTGGAGTGATTTCTCATTCTCCTTTGTGGTCCATGATCTCTTGAGAGGCAGAATATCTGGCAATGCAGAGTAGCTAGTTCTGGACCTAGTGCCTACATCTAAAATCTAGCTTCCCACCACCTGTTTGCCTTTATTTTTGTTTTTCTTAATGTTGATAGAAATAATACCTGCTCTGTGAAGAGGCTTTGAAAATTTGGCCTTAATCAATTCTCTCTCTCTCTCTTTCTCTCTCTCTCTTTCTCTCTCTCACGCACGCACAGGCACTCTGCTTTTCCTGTGTCATCTTTCTTAGGCCAAGTCTGACTTTACTTCTGCGTTAACCTTAGTTATTACTTATTCATTCTAGTGAGCTCCTTCCCTTCCACTCCACTCCACTCCACATTCTGTTTTAGACACACTCACACTCTTGGGTTGTGGCTCTGCTGTTCGCTGCTTCACTGCTACATCTTTATTTCATGTTTGCATTGTGAGTTTATCCCATAACATACCATATGCCAGTGCTTATTGGTCAGAGTTTATGACAGACACCCTAAGTTCAGTATGAGGGACATGCCATTTATTTCTGGTGCTTCTGGTGTGTGTTAGGGCAGATATATCTGAAACACTGGCTGACTGTGACAGAGTGAATGAGGTAAGGTGTGAGATAGGATGGAGAGATCATTTTGGTGGGAGGAAGAACCCTAACAGGAGGTGTGGCCATTGACAATCTTTATCTTTTAGTTAGGTTTACATGCCTTTTTAAGAAGGAGGAATCACCACGAATGAGATTTTCTCTGTAGTTACCTTACATAGAAAGCTTTATTACATAGAAAGCTTGACTTTCCAAACATTTCAAATGCTCACTGAAATATAGGACCCAGTGGAAGTCTGTGGTACTAAGTGTGTTCAGCATGATTTTAGGAATATCTTCGGTTACTATAAGATTGCTAGCAAATGTACTATCTTCATGATAGGCATTAAAAAATATTGCAGTGTGCTGGTGTCACATGTGCTTGGTGAGGAAATGGATCAGCTGAAGCTATTGTAAAGGTTTTATGGTGTTTGGTTCAAGAGTAAAAGTTTCTCTGATGAGTGCTTTTAACATTTCAGCCAGGAAAATAAAGCAAAAAAATTGCATGCATTCTAGCTAAGAATGGCTGTTTCTTTTCACTTATCCATTAATAGGACCACAGCTCATTCTTGAAAAAGCCTAATTGAATACTTCAGCCAAATCCTGAGAGGATGGTGGAGATTTCTGTTCTTGTTCAGGCCACGTAGCTTCAGGCCTTTCCTCCGGTGCTTTCGTCACAGGCCAGCTTTGTCTTCTCTTGCAGGGGAACAGCAGAGAAAGAAACAACCAGAACAGCCACCAAGCTGATAGTAAAAACTCAAGCTTAAAAAGTTAGATTCTTGCCAACATGTTTGATTTATCATCCAATTACAAATGTTACTCAGACTAACAGTGCACTAGGAGGGAAATGAATTTATAAATGAGATTTCTTTGGTACTATCAGCCCATCTCAGTTGGCTCTTACTGTTATGGTACAGATGGTTCATTATATAGCCTGCCATTGGCAGTTGGGGCTGAGGAGATGGGGTGCTGCTTGAGAGTGTGTGAGATAACAGGTGGTACCTAACTTGTGTCTGTGTTAATCATTGACTTCCTGTTGTTCTGAGCCTCTCTACTGCATCATCATCATACTGCTTAGACAGCAATTTGTAGGTGAAGATAGATCTTAGTTTTAATGAACATTTAGCCTGAATATAGCTTTTTTTTTTTTTTTAAAAAAATGTGTTAATGTGCAGAATATTGTAATCAATGAACACATTACCTTGTGAGGGTTGAGAAAATCAAAATACTGCTACATATGAGCAAGTAGCTTACTTTAGTCACTTCAACTATGCCTCGTTTTCTGACGTAACAGATACAGCTCTCTCAAATTCTGGCTACTTATGCAGGAGCTTGGACTATTAAGTTATACATTTATACTGTAGGAAAATTAGAATAATATCAATTTAAATTAAAGTAGTGCTTGAAGTGTTAGCTCTGAGGGAGGGTTGCTTTTGCTTCATGGTTCTTACGCTCTCAGCGTAGTCGACTGAGCTGCTGCTCTTCAGGTCACAGTGCCTCCCTTCGTGACCGATTTCTTTGTTTGCTCTTGTGTGTCTGTCTCACATGTTATTTCAGCTGCTCTTTGCCATTTTGTCTCTCAGGCTTTGGGGAGGGTTCTCAAGAACTTGTTTTCTCAGTGTCTGGTTCTGAGGTTTCTTCTTTGCTCTCTCTATAGAATTGTCAACAGTCCAGTCAAGGCTTAGCCTAGTGCCTAGGAATAGTAAGCCTCCATATCTCTGTTTCCTCTCTCCAGCCTCCTGCCCCTCATCCTGTAACAACTGAGCACAAATTAAAAGTTTTATGTCGGTTGGGAACTGGTGACATTAATCCCAGCATTTGGGAGGCAGAGGCAGTTGGTGGATCCTGTGAGTTCAAGGCCTGCCTGGTCTACAGAGCAAGTTTCAGGACCAGATCCAAAGCCGCACAGAGAAACCCTGCCACCAAAATTCAAACAAGCAAACTTCTTGTTAATCATGTCTTGTTTACTTTTAACTTGCTAGTCTGTAGCACCTTCCACCCAGACTTTAAATCTCACTTTATATTTTTGTAATGCAATGCCCAGATAAAGCTTTGATTAAATTAGGCTCTTTAAAATACATGATGAGAACATGTATTTGCCATATGCAAGCATACACAATTTTGTGTGTATGTGCTTTTTAAATATTCTGTCTATAGATATGTATACATTATAGTGAAGAAAGTCTTTATTTTCTTTTGGTAGGCATGCATTAACCTATTTGACAAATTCTAATCAAAGATTTAATAAACCATAATCAAAATCCTGTGATGTATTTTCCCTTAGTTTTCAAGATAATGAATAGATGAAGTTTATTAATGGCCATTGATTCAAGTAGGAATGTATACTTCCTTTTTGTCTTGGGGCTACTTAGCTTCCTGATTATGCTCAGTGATCTTACTTTTGGAGTTCTAGCTTTATTCCTGTCAATTTAATGAGTGCCATTTCTTTAGTTGTGACATTAAAAGACTTTGCAAAGCTCCAACTACTGGAGAATTGGTTTTCCTAAGAGCTTTTGCTCTACATAGGAAATTGAATTGAAAAGACTGGCCTCAGGGAAAACTGGGCTCTTTGGCTGACCTGAACCTTTGGAGGAGTTGTTGATGACCTGAGTTGTGAATGCTCAGTGACACTTACATAATTACTGTATTTCTAGTTGTCTTTATGTACAATGACCATAAGGTGGTTATCCTCTTTAGAAAAGGACTTGTAATAGCAGACTCTCATGTTATAAGCTGATCAGCAGTGGATCATATAGCAAGGTATCATTTATGTGCACATTTCCTGGGATATTTTGGATGGATATATGGTATTTAGTACAGTGATTTTATATTCATGCCACACATTTGTTCTGCATTCTTAAACATAAGAAGCACTTGTAGAACTTATCCTGAAATTTGATTAGGGATTTCTTTGCAGTCGTTTAAATTTTACTTAGTGACTTTGTTAATAACTGTAACAATATGCAGAGCACATGAAAAGAAGTACTTTTTTCTTTTGAAAATTGCATGTAATTATTTAAAAATAACTTTAATCTTTTTTATTATCTTTTCTGTTTCAGCCTGTAATATACTGTAAAAATTGATTGCCTTTTGTGTATTTATATCCTTGCTTTTAAAATGAGTGATCTTAACTTACTTATGGTAAGATTTGTTGAATAATGAACTTTTAATAGAGTTTTTATAAATGCTAATTTCTTCATCTGTTTCTAAGAAGTAATAAATATACTTTCCTCATGTTATGAAGAGACTTAATGCACTATGTGAAATCATTTAGGAAATAAAAATATCTCATTCCAAATTTTTATGACGTGTATAATGTGTTAGCCTTTATATATGATAGAAAAAAATCTTATTTTATTTAAAAATGCCTGGCAGTTTTGAATTTAATTTCTAAAATCATTTTTTGAACGACTTTGGGTTCATATAGTTTCCTATTTACATGGGAGTGGGGTGGAGTGGCAATCACTGTTTTCTGAGCCATGTGAAGGAGACTGGAATTCCTGAGAAAATGAATATAGAAGCTATAAGACAGTCATCACGAAGTGATGTCGATAACCTCCTTCATTATGAGAAATTTGGTCATTATGAGGAGCTTTACTTTAAGAACATTCCATTGAAGTCATTCATTCATTGAATTATGGGAGAAGTGGAGGTGTTAATGTGTTTGAGTGCATTTAATCATTCTTCAGTGGTTCTTTTTTAAAAAGTTTTATATAAAAAAATATTAAATTTTGATGTGGTCTTGAATTGTGGATTTAAAAAAAGATAAAAACTAGTACTTTAGTCTAATTTTCTTAGATATTATTTTCTATATTGGATGGGTTATATATATCACACACTGACGTTGAATTTTAAATTGAGTGTGTCTGCTCACTGCAGGTTAGGGGTGCTGTGCATCATCTCATGCCTGCCTTCATCTTCTTAGACTTCAGTAATTTATTTAGTGCAATTCATACTGAGGTGAACATTTTTTAGAAAATAGAAAAGACTATAACAATTATGGCAGAGAGTGAACACAGTATTTACTGGAAACCCAAGAATAGTCAATAGCAAGTTTATGGTTGCCTACTAGGACACAACTCATACAACAAAAATGAGGCACTTATATACCCTATCCCATCCAGATTAGGTTTAAAGGCGTGTAGCCTTGAACTCACAGAAACAGAAGAAGTCCTGTCTCTGGAGTTATGGGATAAAGGATGTTGATTAAGCCAGGCTTTACCTGTGCTGGAATTAAAGATATGTGTTATTGCCTCAGCTGTTTATCCTTGTATTCAAGGATCAAGGATTTCCTGAGCTGTATGCCCAGGATTTGACTGGGTGGTCTCTCTGATGTTCCAGGATTTATTAAATCTTTAACATATATCCACAAAGCAGGGAGAACTAGAGTGGCCTTTTACCAATAAAATGTGCAGAAGCTAAGCTAAGGGAAGTTCTCCACTGGAACAAATAGGGCCTCTTACCAAGAGCTTTGCTATCTTTCTTATTCTTGTTTAAAATGGTCAACTCTTATAATATACTATTTTATATATTATATATCTCAGGTGAAGTACAAAAAAGAGAAGTTAATTAAAAGATATCCTTTAAGTCCCTAAAACAGCACCATATATCTAGTTTATTGCTCCCATTGTAGAAATCCAGACCAAATTTAGAGTTTCCTGACAGTAAGAAATATTTTTTTAGCCTGTATCATCCTATTGAGCCTTATTTCTTTCACAAGTCTGTGATCTCCTGAGCTCGCTCTAAGGTAACTTAAATAGGTCACCAGAAGATAGTTTGTTAGGTACTTGTCCTTTTGTCTTTTCTGTTTGCTGCCTTACTGTTCCACCTTGTCCTGGATACCAAGCTTGAGTTGGAGTCATCAGCTGAACTGCATTTCTTCCTTCTATTTTCTGTGGCTGTGAATTTATTGATCCTGTACAATTTTGTGATGTTTCTTGTGCTAGGAAACCCCCAGGATACAATAAGAGTTCGCTAGGTTTTTGTTTTACGTGCAAAAAAAGAGATTGTAAGTAACAGAGATTCACATTCAGCATTGTTTTCCTCTGGTTCCGTTCTTATACAGTTCCTGAATTTTCTATAATCATAGGGCTACATAAAATATAAGAATTTCAAACATTGCCTGCAGCTAGCCATAGGCATATGATTTATTTCTTGACAGGAGGCTATGAGAAAAATGATTGGGTCACATGGAAGGGAAGGAACAGTCCAGCCCAATATGTATGTGAAGACATGCTTATATGGAATGTAGTGAGGAGCTTCTTAGATAATGCAGACGAGACAGTACTATAAGGATCGTAGAGCTAAAAATTAGTAAGAGGCCAGATCTCTTATGCCCTGCAGTGTCACACCACTGATGATTTACTGTGCCAGAGCTGCCATCCCATCCCAGAGAGGATAAATTCTCTGTGTTAAATCTCTAGTGTGTTTTTTCTTTATTGTTACTTTTATTTCTACTTTGACCCTAATCAATGTAAGTATTCCTGGCACTCCATGTGGTTGAGCTTCAGTGGAATGCACCTCATACGGAGGTGCGCCCCTGCATAAACCATGCAGTACAATGTACAGAAGCATCTCCCTGGACGCATAATGCATAAGGAGGCACGCCCTAGGCGTGACTACATAAACCCGCACACATCCCTTCTCTTAAAAGAGACCAGCACATTTTGGTCTCTCTATTCTTATCTCCTTCTATCCTGCTTTGTTTCTGTGCCTGCCTGGGAATTCTCTTAAATAAACTCTTGTGTGGCCTTGGTAGTGTGTATCTCTTCGCACATGTTAAACCAATTATCAAGTTCTCATGCCACAAAGTAATGGCAGCATTGTGATACACTGGATGGAGTTGTATGTATGCATAGGCAAGTCTAGAGAAGGCAGCTAGTCTTCCATCCATATGTAAATCTTTTCAGAAGGAAAAGGGACAGACATTTCAACTGTTGGCATAGCAAGAATAAGTATGTAAAAGGTTATGGGGGTTGAAGTTGTTTTCTCCTATTCTGGGATTTAGAACATGACTCAATCTTTTCTGTTAATTAGGGAGCTCTGTTTGTATATAGTGATTTATACTCATTTTCGTTTATTACTTTTAGGAACATATGATGCAGAGGACACAAAAGTAGTCACTACTCTTCATCCTAACATCCATGAGATTCAGAAACAATTTTGTAGAAATAATGACAAGAAGATAAAAGTCATTAGCACATGATCAATTGCTAATTGTAATCACACACTGAACTTTTATAGTTGTATATAGTATATACTATACTATATACTATTATGTATATAGCTATACAGCTTTATAAAGTTCCATATAGTTTCTTTTTATATGCAACTATTATAGTATCTTTTGAAATTGTGTATGTTAGATGAAGCCTGGCTGGACATATTCGGAGGGATCATATCCCAAAGGATCAGCCTAACCCATTTCTAAAGCACCTTAATATAAAGATAGAATGTTTAGTTAGGTTGTAAGTAGTAGTGGCAGCTTGGTCCTCTAAAAAGATTTCAGATTTTTTTGTGTTCACATCTGACTTCCAGTTTGTGATTATAGTATGAATGAAAATATGCATCAAGTTACTTTTGGCTTCCCCACAAATTTAAACTCAAAAAGCCATATTGCAATAATATATGATAGTATGTATGAATGCTACATGAATATTATAATAGTCATAATATAGGATGTTCATTCCTAGAACTGTGATGACATCTACTGAATTGCAGCCAGTTCATTTGCATATTCATGCCCACTTAGCTCAAATAAGTCCCTGTTTGTTTGTACATTAATGTCTGGTTTATGCATCCGTTAACTAATTTACATATCCCTGTTCAGTTGGTTAGTGATATTCATGTGTAATGTGGCTCTGCTTTGAGTTGCTTTGGGAATGTTATGGCTTAATGGAGGAGCACCTAATTTTTATTATCCTTTTGCTGTCTGGACCAGTCATTTTATGTTTCTAAGCTCTAGATTGCATGCTATTTGTAATATGATACTCATACTTACCTGCCCATTTCCAGGGATTGTATTTGTTGCCACATTGATAGTAACAAGGTAGCATCAATATTTCTAGATCAGGTTTATTTTTGTCTCTACCCCCAGAACATAAGCAAGAGTAGTAGTAGGTACCTGTGGAAGTCACACATGCAAACAGCCACAGTTATAATGAGCGCCACAACTTCTTTCACAGTACAAAGGAAAATGAACTTAATGTTTTTGGGGAAAGTCATAGACATTGCAAAGAAAGAACTCTATTCATAAACTGAGACATGAATTAACCAACTAACCAAGGAAGTTTAACTGACCCCCTGTACTAGTAGTTAACTAGTTGTATTATGAAGAAGATATACCTGAGTACACAGATGTGGGAGACTGCTCTGCAATTGTAGGCATTTTATTTTGGTTGAAGCAAGAGTGTGGTAAATATTGTACCTAGGTAAGGAAAAAGATGAATCCTTAAAAAACCTGGTATAATATGATGTTGTGTTAATTGGACTTTTCTTTCCCACCCTCCCACTCCCAAATACTTGGCAGGCACTTCCTAAATAATTGACTTGGAGGCTTAATATTACTTATAAATGCTCAGCTGACAGCTCAGGCTTGTTGCTAGCTAACTCTTACACTTAAATTAACCTGTAAATCTTATCTGTAAAATGGCTTACCACATGGCTTGATAAACTTTTCTCATCTTGCATCTTGTCAGCAACTCTCTGATTCCTTCCTTTGCCTTCCCAGAACTTTCCTTATTGGCTGTCATGCTTAATCTCTTCCTGCCCAGCTACTGGCCAATCAAGGTTTCATTAGCAAATAAGAGCAGTATATATTTATAGTGTAGAAAAGGGTTGTTCCACAGCAGTTTGGATTTTTTCTTATGGATGATAAGCGCCTCTAGGAGAGTTACATAGTCACTGTGGAGAGACTGAAGCTAGTGTAGTGAAAGTGGTGACAGTAGCCAGGTGTGCTTCTAGAAAACTATCTTAGCTTCTTAGGACAGGTGGGATGGGGTTCAGAAGCTAATTTGAAAATTGAATCAGTTGGATATGATATTTTTTGTTGAGTTTGAGCATAAGATATACATTTTGGTTCATTATCAGTTTTCTAGTTTGGTGACTTCAGTAGATACGATGTCATTTGTTAAACATGGAAATGAACATAAGGGTTGAGTTTATAAACTTTTATTTATATGTTTATATTTATATATTTATTGTATGTATGCATATGTGTCTTTATGTGTGAGTATATGTATGTATATACATACGTACGTGTGTGCCATAGCGTGGATGCAAATGAGTGGACAGCTTTTTGTAATTGGTTCCCTCCTTTTACCATGTTGGTATGTATGTCTGGGTGGGTGGGGACTGTGTGTACTTTATGTATTCGCCTCAAGTTGTCAGCTTTGACAGCAAGTACTTCTTAGTTTTTGAGTCATCTGTTGACCTGAGAAGAAAAGTTGTTATGTGATGTTAGATTAGGGTGAAGATAGCTAATGTTTTTCAGTTTGTTTAGAGCCATGTAATCTGATTACTAGTCTGTTACTTACTCCAACTTCAAATGTTAGGCTTTTAGCAATTACTTAACGTCATTTTCACTCTCAAATCTAAAGTGTTGGAATTATGGCTGTGATCTCACCTTCTTCCTCTTTTTATTTTTTAAATTACAAATATTATTCTAATCTTTGTAAGCTTTAATTTTTTATAGATTGTAGGTTGATTTTAATTTCTTAGCTTAAAACTTTTTAGAATTTTGTTTCTAGTTACATTTGCTATTATTAATGTTAAAATCCAGTAACCAATACCTTTTCAGATAAATTTGTCTGAAATCTTGTGTACATGACTTAACATATTTTTTCACTTGAAAAAAGAAGTAAAATCATACCTGTAAAGCTGTTCATCTAGAAATTTTTAGGTTCTTGGACTCTCATTCATTGGCTATTTGTCTGCTCCTCAAATCAGCATCTTAAGACTAGTCCGAGGTCCAGAGTGGTTTCTGAATCAGGCTTGCTACATGGGTGAACTGCAAATTATTTCTTCTGTATTTTGGTATATTGCTTCATTTTCTATAGAATCACATGAGGGCCATAAAAGAAATAATTTGAAATTGTTTTAAAACAACATATGAATTCTAAAATTATATATACATATATATTTATCAGAGTTTCTTATAAAATATAGATAAATGGATTGAGGGATGGAATGAGTGTGTGTGTGTTGGCGTATCTATGTATATAGAGAGAGACAGGGAGAGAGTGGAAGAGACAGACAGATAGACAGATAGATAAATAGATAGAGATATGATGCAGGAATAGCTTAGGTTCTGCTTGTGGTTATAGGAAGAGAATCGAGAGTGCCAGAGACTGTGGGCAGAAGGGCATGGATGTACCAGCTCAAGCAGGAATGGTGCTCTGATTCTATTTGTTGCTGTTCTGTTATGGCCTTCTATGGATCTGATGACATCTTGGTTAGGAAGTTTTTCTCTTCCTAATCTAGGCATTCAGATTGTAATTTCTTACACAGCCACTCCACTCTCACAGACACTCTTAGAAATACCATTTTAGCACCTTTCTATTTACCTGAGTATTGCCATATATTAATTACTACCACTGAGTCAGGCAGTCGTATTTATAGTTAACCTGAGTTGGAATCTTGTAGTTGGCTTAGGAGGTGAGCAAAATAATGGACATTCATTCTTTTCAGCATAGTTGCTAAAGACTAATAGAAGCAAAATTGTCAATGGGTCCAACTTTTCACTGAATCATACTATGTATATTGTGTAGAACCTAAGACTGTTGAGAACCAGTAATTCTATCCCTTCTTGAATAGTTGTAATAATAGATGCTTAGCTTATTTTAAATATTTTATTTTTATATTTTAAATTATTTCTGCGTAGGCTCAAATTATATTTGTGATATTTTATACTTTGAAATATGCAAATATTTTATAAGTAATATTTTAAACAGGATTTCATCACTATTATGAATAACATTTATAAGATAAATGTTTGTTGTTCTCATTGCCTTCCTATTAAATTTTTCTTCATTGATATTTTCGTCATTATATTTTACTTTTTAATGAAACAAAAATAATCACAGTACAAAGTGTATGGTGTACATATGTGTTCAACTCACCGCCATGAAACTATCAGCCAGAGTGAGGGATGTTTCTTGCTGCTTCTCGTCAGTTCAGGCCCAAAGGTCAAGCATTTCTGATGGTTTTGTTCTAATGTGTCACTCTTGTTTGCACTTTCTCTTCCTTTGTCATGAAATAATGTCTGGGATTACTTACTATAGGGTCTGTGGTATTTATTTGTTGTTAGGAACATTATTTAATTTCATTATTGTATAGTTTCCCATTCTGTGATTGCAGGAGAATTTATTCTCATTGTTGTAGCCTAGTATTCACTGGGGGCTCTCAGATTATTCTACTAAGTACAGTTTTGTACATTTTATGCATTTTTCTTGGGCACCATCAGGCATAGGCATTATTTAGGTTTAAAAATACTTCCAAGTGTTTTACGGTATAGACATTTATCAGTAATTGTATACATATTTTCGTTCTACATTTTCAGCTTCAGATGATTTTAGTTGTGGTGGTTGTGCTGTCTCTCTTACTGATAGGATTTCTTTTTAATGAATCCAAGTACTTTCTTATACTATTTTTTCCAATTCCATTTTGACAGAACTTCTTGGATATATGTATTTTTCTTTCAGACTTTATATGAAGCTACTGATTTATAGTGTATCTTTTCATAGTAAATAATTTTTGTTCTTATAGGGTGTCCTAATTGTGTATATGTAGTTTTTACCCATCATTCTTATGTAATCTTTATTGTTGTTGCTTGTCTTTCTGCATATTTATTTGATGGAGGCTCATGCTGCCTAGCCCTGCCTGGCCAGTACTGGACAGTCCTGGGTGCACTTTTTTCCTAGGTGTCACCTATTTTTTCCTCGATACCTTTGGTATTAAAGTCAATGGCATTTTATTTTATCTCTCTTTGCCATTGCTTGCTCAGTGGCATACCATTTTGAATTATTTCTTTAATTCATATATGCTATTGTTGTTCTTTAATGCATATACCTCTATTGTTGTTAGGCAGACCCATTTCCTTGTGTAATTTCTCCCCCTGTGTTAGTCGTAATTTGTAACTGTGATAAATAGTCAATCCCATGGTTATTGTACTTTATGTAGCTAGCAATAGTGTGTGCATGGAGGAGTTACAATATGATTCAGAATTAAACAAAATTCAGAATTAAATAAATAAATTACATGTCTATTACTGATTTTGTTATCAGAGACAATTGAGGTTCCAGTTTTAGCTTTGTAGTCAGTCTTCTTAATAAAAAGAATTTTTAAAAAGACTCTGAAGGAAGTTCCACCACAGTGTTATTAGAGTATAATAAACAGTAAGAGCAAGCTGTAATTCCCAGTATCTTCTACAAGGAGCGGGAATGGACAAAAAGTCTTGGTTGTATGTTAGATGTGGCATTCAGAGAACCAGTGAGAAAGCCATAGTGTCAAGGACAGTGTGCTTTGGAGTCCAGAACCACTGGGAACAGAATTCCCTGTAACTAGAACAAGTTAGGAAAAGGACACTAGAACTTTCCTGAGAGTTTGAGCCTGCACCTCATTCAGGTGGGAGGCTCTGAACTAGCACCAGTTTGCCTGTGACTGTGCTCATGACCCATATTAATAGTGAGATTATTGAATTGTGTTGTTCTAAGCTCTGAATGCACAGTACTGTGTTGTGTTATGATTTTATAGGAAACCATCACACCATTCAGTCTTGAATACTATGCAGTCTTTCCTTTGGGACCCCCAAATAGTTCCTAAAGGTGTTTGCAGATGATTTTTTTTTTTTTTTACTTTAAAAAAGAAAACATATGAACCTGTTACTTTTCCTTTTCCACATTGGTCCCAGTTCTTAATCTTCACAGTGGCTCCTGTATTTCCATTTCTTTATGACTTTGTTAATTTTGGAACCGACAGGGAAAGGGTGCAATGCTAAGAGATTTCCTATGAGAGAACAAATTTGAAAATATTTAAGCGGATCTTTAAATATACAATGAAACCTAATTTCTGTAACACTGCAAGGAAAGCTAACCCAGTTGTATTTTGTCTCTTTGGTACCTGCCCATGTACTTGTCTGATTCTAATTTTTCAGGCTTTTGTTTGTTTGCCCCCAAACCTACTCTCCTTCTGGAGTGCATGCTTTCATCAGATAGCACTTACCACTGGTTGTTGAGTCTGCAGGTTTACCCGGGAGAGTATCTTGACCCTTTCTCCTTTGCCCTGCTCTGAATTTATCACCAGATTGGCATGCTGGTGCTTCCTAATGTTTTATGAAGCCATCTTTTGAGACTTAATGTTTTTGGACTGGTCTTTGGAGTGAAGATAAAGGTAGCTAGCTGGGAAGGTTCCCCATGCTTTCTCTGTCAGTTCATGGTCTTGTAACATGCATTGCATCCTAGCTACAAATCATGAAGAAATGAATGTTTTAACATCAGAACCTGCACCCTCAGACCAATGAATCTGTCCAGGATACTGCTGCTATGTAATCATAGCTGAATCAGAGTTGTTTGGATTCCTTTGTCTGCTTGACTTACTATGGTGTCCCCTTTATGATTACTCTATCAGGTGTTCTTATTGAAAGTTAAGACGTAGCTGATGTTGTACATTTATATTTCACTGGCCAAGTCCCAATGTCATATTACATTCATGTCCATTTACAGTAATCTTTGTGGTAATCAGAGAGAGTATAATAGCTGTGAATCCAATAGGCAGGACAGAAATGCTCAGTGTCCTGTGAAGTTGAATATTTGGGAATCCATGCTGGAGTGTCATCTGAAGTCTGCTCTCACTTGTTGGATCAGAAAATTTCTTTCCTTTCTTGTTAAGTATGGGAATTAATCTATACATTCCAGAGGATGAAATACCTTTATCCTAGTGCTTTGGCTGCATAAGGATGTTACATTAGAAGTTACACTGTTACTCATGGAAATCAGATTCTGCACCTAAATGAAATCTATTTACTTTAGACTTTTATGCAAGAGTACACTGTATTTATGCCATGTCCATACCTTCCTTACACACCTCACCTGTGTCATCTACATCATTCCAACTTGAATTCATGATCTCTTCTATAATTTTTATTGTTAAACATACTTCCACAACACACATACACCCCTACCCCTTACCGAGTCCAGTATATGTGTTTACGCTGAATTGTTAAGATTGAGAGACCTATTAGGAGCCTTTCCCTGTTGAAGACTGATTCTCTACTCTTCAGCAGCTATTGACTGCCTGTAGGTATTCGTAGAGGTTTGGGGCCTTAGGAAATTTTTCTTTATCTACATTGGCATATTAACTGGTATGGTCTTGTGCAGGCAAGGCAGTTGTTAATGCTAGACCCAGAGTTCATGAGTCTAGCATTCCTGTCTGGTGTAACAGACTCTTTTCTTGCAGTTCTCTCCTTGGCCCTCTGGTTCTGACAGTCTTTCTACCCTCTTCTGTTTCTTGAGCTTTCGATAGAGGAGTTACATGGTGCCCAGTTTGAGTTGGCATTGCATGGTTGTTTCTTCTCTCTTTCTTAACCAGCTGCAGATCTCTGTAGTAGTTTCTGTGAGTGTCAAGAAGCTGCTCTCTTGAAGAGTGAGGGCTTTGCTTATTCAGTAATGGGTCCTGTTGCCTGTCTTTAGCTGCCTGTGAGGGCTGATGGTTAATGAGGCCAGAAGATGGTGTTGAATCCCCTTCAGCTAGACTTACAGGTTGCTGTGAACTGCTGAAGTAAATCCTGGGAATTGAATTTCAGTCTTCTGTAAGAACATGAAGAGCTTTTACCTACTGAGTCATTTTTCCAGCACCCAGGAACTTTACATTTTGACTAATTTTCCATATGTCACTCAGTGACTTTCCAAGTCTGATACGTAATATTCTCTTTTATTGCTATCATCACATTTTATTGGTAAACATCTCCTCTTTATATTAGATTATCTTGCATTGCAGTAATCATTATTCAATTAGTTACTTGAATTTATTTGTTTAAAATACATATTTATTACTTATATTCCATGCATCTAGAGTCATGTTCTCAAGTTCATGGCACAGACTGAACTTCTAGTATATTAAACACCTATGATAACTTGACATTTCACATATGAGAAGTTCAGCATTATACATTAAATGGCTAAACTAGACAGGATTTTCAGCCAACCACGGCTTATAGAGATGAAGTAATTTCACCAAAGTCACAAACCAATATATGTGTCAATGTTCTTCTGTTGTGGTTTTCTTTTGCAGAGGCTGAAAAACAACTGGTATTTTATATGCCTATGAATTTTTGCCCAGTGACGCTAAGGCATATACAAGTATTGAGTTTGAGTAGAGAGATCCACCTGCACAACTGTTATCAAGTTGCAGAATATTTTCATCAACAGCAGTTTCCTTGTGGCCTCAGAGGCTCTGCATCTCTCTCTTCTCAAGCCTTAAGTTCTGAAGTGCTTTATGTCACAGTAGGTTCGTATGAAATTTCTAGATGAAGTGAAATCAGTTAGTCCATGATTATGAGACAGGCTTCTTTTTCCCATCTAATGATATTGACTTTCCCCTGAATAATAGTGTGACTTAGTGTTTGTTTCCCACACTGAGGAGTAGTGCTCTGTTACGTGACTGTGCCACACACTGATAATCCCTTCAGTTGTTCACGCATGTCGATCCTGTTCCCAGGCTGTCTATCTGTGACTGGTAGACCACAAACCTTTGTAGGCAAGGGATGCATAGAAGTGGTACTGCTTGCTCATTTATGTCATTACTTTTGCTTAACTCTTAAAAAACCGCTAGACAGCTAGTTTTCCAAAGTGCATGTGTTTCATATTCTCATCTCCAGTGTATTCCAAAACTTGATATTGTCAGTCTTTTTAATTTGAGACATTCAAGTGAGTATCTAGTGGTATCATGTGGTAGCCTGTCCATTTTTAATATATCATCTTACTGACGTATAAGGCTATAGAAATGTCAAATTGAGCCTTCTATTTTCAAACTAGAATCACTACTAGTATTTTTTGTCCTGTATAATTATCTCAGAACTCTAATTTTGTGTCATTTCTTTTGAAATACTTGTATATACCTTTACACTTTAAAAATGTAGGATAAATATGTATCTATAGTATAAGCACCTGGAAAACCTAAGTATGAATTATGTATATGTTAAAATAATGTTTAATAAAACACTTATTCCTGTGTATTTGTGTAGTTCCCGAATCTTCTGAAAGTTTGTGGGTTTGTCCTGAAGAAGTCCCATTAGAAAACTAAACTTCCCGTTGTCACTCTGCTACTGGCATATAAAGGGCTGCTATTTTAGACTTTTCCATATTTGAGCACCACTATGGCAGTGACCTGTATCTTACACTCACAAGCTATAGATTAAAACTTGCAGAATATAAACTGTAGTCCAGGAGGAATGAAGTTATGTATAGGTGACTTGTTCCATTTGGATTAATGAAAGGGCTGCTGGTGTAGACCAGCTGTGTTCCCTGATGACAAAAATGAGTCTTGACATTTTGAGTAATGAAAATTCAGTTCAGTACCTCTTAGAGGTACATATGATAATATATTGTCAGTCAGAAGCAGATGGAAGGGAAGGACAAACCTTGTCTTATTAAAAATAGTGTGACATGTGCACACTTCCTGATGTCTGCTTTCTAGGGGGGAAGTGTCAGGGAACCCCCTTTTTAAAATGATAGGAATACCTGTTTTGTGGAAGGAAGGTGAGAAGATGTGACTTTGGTGCATGACCTCTTTGTTCATGATTTCTAGTTTGATGGTTTGTTTCCTGGGTATGGGGTAAGGCATGAAATCCCCAAGAAGGAGATTCACCTTTTTTGGCTTGACAGTATTAATGCAGTCATCTAGTTCATACCCTGTAAACCCACTTATTATTTCCTCTGTATGTGTTTCTCTAGTTTAGCGGATTAGCTACACTGTCTCTTCAAAGGCTATCCAATCAAGGAGGGGTTATTAAAACCAGGGCGATTTATGACTGAGAATTAATTAGAGAAGCATTTTCATGCAAAACATCCAATTTTTTGATTAGCAGTGGAGCAGTGCTGCTATTAGCACTCTAGGAAGCTTAAATTTCCAGGTTTTTGATTCTCAGGAAATGAGTTTATCAAACTAGGGTCAGACACTTGACAGCAAAGTGGGAGTGGGGGGAGCGTGAAATTATATCCTAAAAAAGATCTTTGATTTTGATTCTCAGATTGCTTTTCAGGCCATAGCAAATTCAGAAGAGGGTAAAGACAAGGAAACGGGAAAGTGCAGGGGCTTAAAGGTCTGGCTCCTCAGTGGCCTGTTTGCTGTGCATGTTAGCTGTTGTAAATGTTCGTACAGAGAATGGTCAGATGTAAACCAATGGTTTTTATTCCTTCATTGCTACTTACTGTTTAATCTCCCATTCTTAGATTTCTTTTGGTCTTTAGTACCTGAGCAAATATCTAAAATATTCTTATGCATTGAAGGGAGGCCAGATTTTCCCCCCATTAGAAAATGATGGCTTGCTAGTTTAAGGACTATTTATTTTTTGTTAATGTTTTTAATTATTTTAGATCCCTTCTCTAGTGAGCATTGTTTAAGTAGTGAGTTACATCAGGCCATAGATTACCACTTATATGTAAGTAACCTTTGTCAAACTAGGTGCCTGAGATAGAGTCAGTTGGTTTCAGACCTGCTGTAAACTAACATTCATTCTGTCATTAGTATAATTGGTTTTTCTTAGGGAGGTGCAACATGATGAAAATTCATGTGTTCTAGAACCTGTCTGTCATCCTTTGTTTTCTTAATTTAGACTTCTAATTGTAGTCGGAAACTAGAATAGCAGTGTTTCTTTTATCTTGGCAAAGTGTGCTAGTTAAACCTCCTATGTCTCTTTAATCAAGAGGTTCTGAGCTCCTCAAAGAAAATACAATTCTTTTTGTTGTTGTTGTTGTTGTTGTGGTTGTGGTACTCAACCATTTCTTCACTGTTCTGTCTTCTTATTTACCATGATGTTCATCCTCTGTAAATAGTTTACAGGTACTACAGCTGTGCACTGGTTGTATGTGCTCTTATGGGTTGTTTGCTTAGTCATATCAGGACACCATTGATATTCTGATCTAAGGTGGAGCACTGGCAAAGAAACTTTTGTTTTCCTTTTCTTTGTCAGGATGGAGAAGCGGTTGCCAATTAATAGATCTGGCTTATCTGTGTTAACCTAGCCTGGTTTTCTCTATTAGAACACAAGAACTATTGTCAGTTTCTGTAGTTCTTTTTAAAATCCAGCTTTGTAAGCACATTCCAGACCATGCTGACCATGAATAGAAGAGATAGTTATACAGATTTTATACAATCAGAGATTTCTGCTACTGCAGTTTTCTTCCTCTAACATCTCCAGTTTAGGAACATGATTTGTTGATATGAATCTGTCATTTTTGCGGTCCTGCTGCTGATTCTCAGCTTTGTGTGCCATTCTTGCTCAATTCTTGCCTCTTGTTGATGAAAGTATTTATCACTGGCTGGATGAAAATTGGCTCCTGTTTAATCTTGGGGAAGAAGAAGAACTGCCAGTCAGGGGCCAAAGAGTAGACATTCTTTATAAGGATTTATAAGCTATCAGGCTTAGTGCTCATGTTTGGAGATTCTGATTAATATGTGCTTTTTAGTGTTTAATAGGCTATTTGCTGAAAGCGTGTATAGTTTTACAGTTATAGCTTTTTTGGTTGCTTAATGATTGTATATTTTCATATCTATAACGTACATGCATTCACATGTGTACACATACAGAGATAGAGAGGGAGACTGTGAGAGAGAAAAAGCTTAAACTGATGGAGTGGAGATTTTTAACGTTTGTGTATATGAGCCAGGGTAAAGAAAAGATTGCCATGTTCACCTTGTCTGAGCTCATGACACCCTGACATGTCAGCAGGTTTGTGGGTAAGAGGGAAGTGTATTACTTTTATTAGGTTTGCAAAATGCTTTTATTATTTGTACATGTGTAAACACACACAACATATTTCTTTTTTAATACTGAATGTTATTACCTGTAGAAAAAAACCAATAAAACAACTTAAACTGTAAAATAAGATAATTAAAAAACTTACTAACATGCTGTGGGAGTATGCTTGTGTACATTGTAAATATTTGTCTCTCTAGTTTAAATAGCTTTCTAGTTGTGTCTTTCAAGTGTGTAGTATTTTCAGATTTCCCTCTAGTTGCTTGATTGTATAAAATTAGGTTTGATTTTCTGTACCTGGATTCCATTACATAATAGAAAACAGCAACAATAACAAAGCCAAACACTAAGATTAGAAGTGTTAGCTGACTTTTCTTCCTTTCCCCATTCCTCTGTGGGTGCTTTCGTTGCTATGGTTTTGTGATTGTGTTTTGTTTGGTTGAGTTTCTTGGTCACTCATTGTGCTCTTGATGCCCAGCAGCAGCATCTAACACATGATGTAGGAACTATTTCCTCTTGGCAATGTCAGTGGAAACACTAAGTATATGCAAATGAACTACTTTACCTACATATCTTTAAAATGGAACACATGCTCAAGAAACATTTTATTTTTGTTCTTTATTTTTGGATTCTCTGTGAAACCCTGGCTGTCCTGAAATGTGCAACTTATACAAGGCTGGGCTCAAAGTCAGACATCTGTCTGCCTTCTGAGTATTGGGATTAAAGGCATGTACCACCATGCCTGGTATAAGAAATTTTTTTCAAAATTACTATTTCTAGGGTGACTGGCTTTTTGACTTGTCATATATGAGTTGATAACAAACTGTATTTTCGAATATCTAAATACACTATGAATGTATTTCTTAATAGATTTGGTATTTACTTGATAGATTTATGTTTTAGTTAAAAGTATATGGTATATAGTTATTAGAATATACCTATATATATTCTTCAAGTTTGAATAAATCTCAGGCATGTAAAGTCTCTTGAAAACAATGTATTCTATATCTTCTCACAGAGCTAGGAAGCATTTTTTTTTTGAGATAATTTAGTCCAGTGGTTTTAAAACTTCATTCGTCCACTGGACATGATGGTGCATATAGACAGAAGCCTCAGAAGTACAAAGCCAGCTCCTGCCACCTCATGAATTCAGGGCCAGTTTAGGCTATATGAGATTCTATTTCAAAGAAACAATAAAACAACAACAAAACCTTCTGTCTAAAGCACTTGGACTAAAGAGTATTGCATAAGGGCAGGCACACGTTCTCAGGCAATGCTATGGGAGTTTGAGGGTGAGGACTTCTGGTCTTCTGAAAGCTGCATATGATATTACGGTCTTCATTTTGATGTTTAGATTCTTCACATACTGCAACTTGTGCCATTTTTTAAGTATTTCAGTAAGAGCTGGAGAGATGGCTCCTTGGTTAAGAGCACTAACTGTTCTTCCAGAAGACCCAGGTTCAATTCCCAGCTCCCACATAGCACCTAACAACTGTCTGTAACTCCATGATCTGGTACCCTCACACAGGCAGATATACATGCAGGCAAAACACCAATGCACATAAAATAAAAATTTTTTTTTAAAAGTTCTATAGTGAACTTGTGGGGATTCTTTAATAGTATATATCTAGAAGGTGTTATTGATAATCTTATTTGATATTTGGTAGAGTCCTTACATTCCAAAAGTATTTATTATCCTGCATTATTTGCAAAAGTCTAGGGCTTGTGGTTTCCTTTTGTCTTTGTCATCACTTATGATACACTTTCAGGTTTACAATTGTAACCATTTTAAAATTTTATAATTCCTCAACTTGATAAGAATATACCTTTGATTATTGTTCAGGAAATTAGATGAAATTAAGAGTATGTATTGAGATAGCATTCTTTAACTTTAGAATGACTTCATATACCTACAAACCTTATTACAACCCAGACCTGTAGACCGCATTGCCTTGTCCTTTTGCTTTGTAGCTCTGTGGGTTTTTTTTCTAACTACTCTAACTACTATTTCTAACTACTTTGTGAAGCTACTCTCCTGATCCAGGGTACACTTTGAGAATCTGTATAATAGATTTTAGAGTGAAATGAAGGAAGATGGTGATAGTCAGTATAAGCACGCTGCCTCTATTTTGATTCCTTTTTAATACTATAGCACTTACAAAGTATCCAAGTTCCCCAGAGAATATTGAATGTAATGGAATTATGCATCTACATTAACATCATCAACAGTACACCCTTTCCCCTCGGTCCCCAGCAATTTAAAAAGATAGGTTCACAACAAATGACTTAAAACAGCTATGGTAACAAATTAACATTTATCAGGCCCAATAATTAGATGTGTGTACATATTTTCTTCATTTTAGTTTTATTCATGAATCACAAAACTAGAGATGAAGAATGTACGGTATAAGATGTGAAGGGCTAGTTTCTTTTTTTCAATTCATTTTTTTATTATGAATAAAGTCTCATTTTTTATCTATGTATCCCCTTATTCAAACTTCCTTTCTCCTCCTGCCCCTCTCAGTCACTTTCTCTTCTCCCCATCTTCTTATCTCCTCCCCAGCAAGCACAGGAGGTACCCAGGTCCCAAGGTAGTTTAGTTCAGCATCTACTCCAGGCAAATCCGCTTTCCTCATCCCAACATCAAGACTGGGTCAGGTGTTTCTCTGGAGGGAATAGGATCCAAGGTGCTGGTCCAAGGATTTTCAGATCCTAAGGTGTTCAGTGGTTGTGTTTTGCAGCTTGGGAATGCTTTGCTTTTTGTTTAAAGTCCACTAATGAGTGATTACACCCTCTGATTCTCTTTCTGGGATTGTGATACTTCGCTCAGGAGGATATTGTCCATATCCATCCATTTGCCTGCAAATTTTAGAATATCATCTTTTGTTACTGCTGAGTAGTACTCTATTGTGTATATGCACCACATCTTGTCAATCCATTCCTCAGTTGAGGGGCATCTAGGTTGTTTCCAGGTTCTTGCTATTACGAATAATGTTGCTATGAACAGAGTTGAGCTAATCCTTTTGGGGTGCAAATGTGCGTCTTTAGGGTATATGCCTAAGAGTACTATTGCTGGATCCTTGGGAATATTGATTCCTACTTTTCTGAGAAACTGCCATACTGCATTCCAGAGTGGCTGAACAAGCTTACACTCCCACCAACAATGGAGGAGTATTCCCCTTGCTCTGCAACCCCTCCAGCATAGGCTGTCATCTGTGTTTTTATTCTTAGCTCTTCTGACAGGTGTAAGGTGGTATCTCATAGTTGTTTTGATTTGCATTTCTCTGATGGCTAGAGCTAGTTTCTAAACTTATATTCAACAGAGATTTCAGACTAATTTTGAATTAAAATTGAGAAGTCAGTTTAGTTGCTTATAAGGTATACCTCATTCTTGATTATAATAAAATGCTTTCACAATATATATTTTTGTACTAGGTGTTTTGTTGTACCTTAGTGTCAGTTTTAATTCCAGGCTTCCTTTTGATTTAAGCAATCTTAGTAACCTTTCTATGACCCCTCTTGTCATCTGTTTTAATGGGAAGCATTGTAGAGAAAAGTAGAACGCTCACAGGATGGTAAGAAATTTGGCTTTTTTTTTTTTAACAGTACCAGATTAAAAGCTTTCCATTTTCATGCCCTCCTTTTGTTTTCTTTATTCTATTAGAATATGTTTAGGTTTTCATTTTGAGGGAATCATATGAATATATATTTATATAATTATATATGTTTACACATATATTTAAATTTAAGATCAAGTTGTGCTCATTGCAGCTCCAAAGAATTGCATGTAGGGACTTTAATGTCTCCACGTTTTTAACAGCAGTACTCACAGTTCTGTGAAATAGTAGCAACTACTAAAATGTTAAAGAGAAAGTATTGGTAATGAAATTGATGACCATTCTAATTATCAACATAGAAACTTCATCTAGCAACTGTTGGAGGCAGGTGCAGAGATCCATAGCTAAGCACTAGGTCGAGCTTCTAGTCCAATTGAAGAGAAGGAGGAGGGATTATATGAGCAAAGGGGTCAAGATCATGGTGAGGAAACCCACAGAGAGAGCTGACTGAACTATTGAGACCTCACTGACTCTCAAAGAAGAGCTGAGGAACCTGCATGGGACTGAACTAGGCCCTCTGAATGTGGGTGACAGTCAAGTGGCGTGGCCAGTTCATGGGGCCTCTGACAGTGGGACTAAAATTTATTTCTAGTCTATGAACTGGCTTCTTGGAGTCCATTTGCTACAGAGAAACACCTTGCTCAGTCTTGATACTGGGGAGGGCTTTGGTCCTATTTCAACTGGATATGCAAGACAGTATTGACTCATCCTGGAAGTCCTTATTCTGTCTGTGGAATGGGTGGGAGGGTGGAGAGAGGGGAAGCTGGGGTGTGTCTGGGAAGAGGAAAGGGAGGGGAAACAGTGGCAGGCATGTTATAAAAAAATCTTTTAAAGTAAAAACGTAAATAAAAAGAGAAAGTATAGATTACTAAATATTTCATTGATGCCTTGCAAAGTGTTAGGTAATGATTTAAATGTTTTATGACGATATCAAGAGGACATAATTGTCATAAATAAATCAGGACATAAATTTAAGTAGCATATCCTTAAAGATATAAATCCAACACATAGAGAAAACTTTGAGAAAATTTATTGAGGAAAGTAATCATAAAGTAAAAAAACAACCAAGTTGAAAGGGAATTCATGAGATGTTGGTATAGAAAATAGAAGGATTTTTCAGGAGATTAATGAGAATCATAGTTTAGAGAAGTTGGATATTTGTAGGATACCACATGTAACAGCCACTGTTGGCAGAAAGCTGTTCCTTTAGTCCCCAGGGGAAGTAGTTACTGTACAGTGTCAGAAGAAAAAGATACAGCTCCAGGTTTCAGGACCCAATTCTTTTTTTAGAATTAGTGCAACAACAATTTGCATATAAATCTAACAGATTCATCCATTTTATTTGACAAGTTACAGTTGTTTAAAATAATTGAGGTAGAATTAAACTACAAAATTTGAAAGTAAACATACCTATTTTGTATATTTACTTTGTATTTGAGAGTATTGAAAAATCTCTCAGAAGATGTTTGATGCATGGTACTGTGTGACTGTAATCCCCCACTAAGGAGGCTGGGTAGCAGAGTTTCAATAACTCCAAAGTAAAAAGTGAGAACAGCATTGTTGCACAGAAATCTCAAACTTATCATAATCTAAACATTTAAAATAGTCAGAAATTAAATACAATACATTTGTAGTGAATGTGACTCCCAAAAGTTATTCACTAAAACCTTCTATAACACATTTTTCTTTTATTGAAAACAGACTTTTTCATATAGTATGTATTGATTACAGTTCTCCCTTTCCAGCTCTTCTGAGATCGTTTTCATCGCCCCTCTCATTAGGATTTGTTCTCTTTCTGTCTCTCCTTAGAAAACTAACAGGCATCTAAATAATAATAATAATAATTATAATAATAATGAATTAAAATACAATAAGATAAAAATTAGATTTGATTCTTTCGTGTCCTCCCTCCTTCCAAATAATCAATTTGATTGATTATTCCTAAAAGGTTTGTTCCCCTACTGTAGTATCACATATCGTAGGCACATAATCATTATAGAGGAAGCATACCTTCCAGTATCATGAACACTAGGTCATAGGAGTGAAGGCTTAGGAAGGCCCCAGGTCAACTTCTCCTGTGTTTAATGAGTCGTGTAGGTGTTATCTGTAATAATAAAGTTTCTGGCCCAGCCTAGTCCCAAGATATGGACATGCCTGCTGCCGCTTAGGCCCCCCAAAATGACCCAGACACTTATATGAATTACATACTGCTTGGCCCATGGCTCACGCATATTGCTAGCTAGCTCTTGCACCTTAATTCAACCCATTTTCATTAATCTTTCTTGTCACGTGGCTCATGGCCCAATGTTTACCTACTTCTTTACATCTTGCTTCTTAAGCAGCTGGATTTCCTCTTCTTTGACTCCGCCCTCCTTCCTCTTTATCTATTCTCAGTTTTTCTGCCTCCTTCTAAGATGCTTACCATAGGCCCAGACAGTCCCTTTATTAATGAATTATATTCACAGCATGCAGGAAGACATCCCGCATCAGTTATCTTCAGTAACATCTTCAGACTTACCATCCATTTATGAAAAGCAACCAGTAATCTGTGTTTTGTAGGCCACTTTGACTGATAGCTAGATTAGATACAACCCATTCCCAGTTTACCTATTTTATATCCCATGTATATCACTTTATTTCATAAGTTTTATCACTTAAATATTTTATCTCACTGGAAGTATGTTTGCCTATGAGTGTGTGTGTGTGTGTGTGTGTGTATGTGTTGTGTGCGTATGTATGTGTCTGTCTGTGCACATGTATGTGTCCATAACTTAAAGTTTTTCTATGCACTGTAACCCATGCAGAGAGCTCGGCAAATATTTAAATATGAACAGATTCTGAGATTTTATTTTTTCTTGTTCTGAAATGGAGTCACTGAACTTGTTTGTTGATGAACAAACAGATACAAATGCTGTCCTCTGTTGAATAATAGTACAATTGCAGCACATGGTAAATATTTGTTGTAAAATATTTTAAATTCTGAGCTGTATACTTCAATAAAAATTAAATGGCCACTGAAGTCACAATATATAATACATGTAAATGAGTAATTTCTATGTAAACTAAGGTTAATGCATTTCTGGCTTTTGCTTTTAATTTTCTTCATCTTCATTTGCTGAAGCCTTTTGTATAACCCTTGCCTCCTGTATTAATTTACTTTTCCTGCCTTCATCTTTGTTTTCATTTTTTCTTCTAATCTCTTTTCCCCTTTTCCTTTTCACATATTTTCTTCTTCCTACGAACAGGCTCAGCAAATATGAAATTTTGGAGTTTCATTTGTTCTTAGTCCTAGATATAAAAGCTAGTCAGTTGGATACTTGAATTATACTAGTGTGGTGGGGACATGCTCCAGGTGCAGGTTGCTTGCTGTTGATGATGATGTATAAAATAGGGCTGTTGTGTGGGGTATTGACCTCAGCACTTTATGTGCACATTTCATGGTCTACATGGTAATCTGAGCCAGTGTGAAACAGTCCAGTAAAAATGACAGGGTGTGCACAGTTTCAAAATGATATTTAAATGAATTGGCTTTTCACTTTTATTGGGTTGAGCACACTTCTCTGCTGATTTAAATAGTACTTTCTTGAGAAATCCTGAGAGTTTGATTTGTTCTTTTGTGTCAGTGGTAATTACATTTTTATGCTTGTGAATCAGTTTGCCCATTGAGACAGAAGAAGAAAGTTTCTTATATGCTGACAGTTGTTGCTATATTTGTTAAATAATTTGCTTTAAAAAACAAAGATTTTCCTGTTACACAGTTTGAGAGTATTTGTTTAAAACATTTCTGTAGATTTAAAGTTCCTTGTCCCCTCTGCCCCCTGCATTTCAACTATAATGGGAATAAACTGATATAACACTAGAATTACACTCCCAGGGCACATGCCATGTACTTAAGATTTGTGATGCATCCCCATACTGGGTCATATATATTTCTGTAACTGTATCACAGTAATGGAGTAGGTTAACTTCAATTAAAACTGAGTGGAATTAGCATATCTCATGACCCTTATTGATTAAAATTAAAGTCACTAAATGTTTTTTTTCAAGACCACTTTGCTGTTGTTAAATTTTAATAGGTAAAACGTGAAGTTTGCTACAAACCTTCAGTGATTCTAAAGGCTTAATTTTTAACTTGTGAAGATAGTAAAAATGGTTCTAAATCAAACACAGTAGCAAAGCACTACAGTACAGGTGTAGGCCACCATTAGCAAAATTTGTGCCTTAGTGTGCATTGAATTGTGGAGGTGCCTAATATGTGTTCTTTGTTTGAATTTCAGTTATAACTTAGTAGTAATTTTTCTCCATTATAGACATTACCCATAATGAATTTCAGGAAACATGCAACAATAGCTTCTTAAGCTTGTAGACAAAGACAGTAATGTGATGGAATGATCAAATACAAATAGTCCTTTAATTTATTTTACCAAAGCATCTATCCATGTTTTATTTATAAGGCAATTGAACTCATTTATTTTGTATGGAATTCTTACTCTTCTGAATCACAAATAATATATTATCATATATACCACATTGTATGGGGAAACGATGAAAGCTATACTTGAAAATACAAGTTTAATATTTTGGGCTCATTGGGCACAATTATAGTGGTGCTATCTTTTTTCAATGGAATCATAATTCCTCATGTAGATTTTTCAAAAAAGGAATGGCACATGACACAGAAGAATGTGGGAGTAGTAGGTGTTTGTTCTAAGCAGGAAAGAGTGGTTTTCTTTTCTCCCTTCCCAACCCCCCCAACCCCCACCAGGACATTTTAATTATTCAGAGTACCTGAGTTCAGTTCCCAGCATCCACATGGCAGGTAACAACTGTCTGTAATTCCAAGATCTGACACAGTTATACATGCAGGCAAAACACCAATTTACATAAAATAAAATAAAATATTTGAAAATAAAGTATAGGTTAACTGATTTCCCTGTGTGTGTGGTGTTTCTGCTCATGAGTCTTGGGTATGGTCATGTGAATGCCAATATGTTTTCTTTTGACTCTTCATGTTCTAATCTACATGAAGAGAGTTGGGGGCCATCAGCAACTGTGAATTTTCGATTAGAACAGGGTGAATGTTTGAGCATACTCTTGTTTTGTATTTCCTGCGTCCTGAGACATGAAAGCTCTCAGCCACAGCTACAGTACGGTTACTGTCTAACTTAGGGTGTGATGTGCCATGTACTGCTTCCTTAGAACATTCTTTACAAGGGTGTTTTAGAAGAAAAAGTGTATTAGGCCAAGAAAGAACAGTTATACTTTAGAACATCATGGAATAATGACCTTGGCCTGTTAAAACAGACTCTACACTTTTAAGTTTAAGAAGCATTTGAAAATGTAAAGTGACAGCTCTGAGTACATTATCTCGGAAGTGCCGAGCAACACTGAGGTCAGAGTTTACTATCCTGTTTTTCCAGAGTGATTGTAAATGTTTTAGGGGCTGGGGGGTGGTGAGGTATAAACTGAAATCTAAAGCATATTCCTTTAAACTCTTCCTGTAAGGTTCCTTTCAGTAGTAAGTTCTTTTTTAGAATTTTGCAAATCATGTTCACAAACCACTGTTTTGAGAACATCTTTTAGATACAAACAGAATTGCCCAAATATATTTGAAAATTATAGCAGACTGGTTTGTGATTGGCTCAGTGTCCTTTTGGTATGTCACAAAGTTACTCTGTTGTCATTCATATTCTTTCTGTATAAATAAAGACCTTTTGACTTGTGACATCTTTTGAGTATTATGTCAGCTGACTTGACCTATGGGTTATCTCTTAATTCCAGCTTGTCACTGTAAGGGTTGTGGTTTCTTAAGTGTATCCTTGTGTTCCTTCAGTGGTGTCTTATGTGTCCAGACTGAGAATGATGTGACTTTTGAATTTGATAATGAAATGCCTAGTATTTTTAAGGTCAAACCAGTTCCTGGAAACCATTCCCATTGAGACCAAATTGTCCACCTTAGCTCTTAAGTTTTACTGTGGTTTGTTTTGGAGAACATTAACCTCGTGTTTCTTTGTAACTTACTGTAGTTTCATCATAATGCATATCTGGAAAAATATCTTTTTTAAATGAGTTTTATGCTCATTTTTCTGATATTTCTTTCTAATCTTTCCATCATATATTTTTCTAAACCAAGATTCTGAGTCATAGAGCTCTATGTACTATTCATAATAATGTTGTTAAATGTATTAAGGAGTGTATCATACAGAAAGAACTACCTTTATTGAAATAGTCACAATAAATGGTAAAATAAAACACAAAGACTAATAATCATATAATTGTAAATCATTACAAGTGTAACCTTAAGGATATTTGCAATACCCTAAGTCATAAAAATTTGATGTAGTTGTTATAATTGACAAAGTTATGGGGTTCATTAGTGTATTATAGTTTTTTATGATTATAATAATAGTAAAATAGTTTCTATCCAAGTTCAGTTCTATTTATGTGCCTTATATTAAACAACTCCCTTCCTTTACAAAGGAACCTGCACTTATATGATCTATACTTTATTTGAGCTGCTCTTGTAGGCTGCGACACCTACTTAATTACTTCTCCTGAAGGTTATGGTGCTTCAGCATTTTTCATGACTTCTTCCAGAAGTGACACATAGTTGGCATAGCATTTCTCTATTCCACTGATAACTAGCTAATTCTTCACTCACAAGAACAGTATATTATTGTCACCCAGGCATTTGAGAATTTCTTATTCCTATGAGATTGGATAGATCAAAGCATAAATGGCTTGTTCATCAGAAATCTTTAATCTTTTTTTCAATTTATTTAGGTAAGCTAAATCTATTTCTAAATGTTGGTGACTTCTCTCCAAGTTGATGCCAGGCTAGGAATTTGTTTATGATATATGTAGGGTTAGTAATTTGAGATGTGTCATATTATTAGGGGAGTAAGAAGAAGTATGACTGACAGAGTGTTCAGATTTAGTCACATTCCTGAAGCCACTCAGTACTTCTCTGAGGCCTAGTCAGATAGGCTTACTTATTTTATATATAAATTATATATATGTTGTTTTTGGGGTGTCTGGATCATGTCTCTGTCGGACTCTGCCTTCCTTCCTCTATCTATGTCCCAATTTCATCTGCCTACTTTTAAGATGCCTGCCATAGGCCAAGACAGTTTCTTTATTTACAACTTATAGAAAGACATCCCACATCAAATCCCTGTCACCGTATCTGACTAGGCCTCAGAGAAGTACTGAGAGTCAGAGGACTTTGGGTACCCTCTGTATAGTTGGATTAGTTGTCTCTAATCCTAAACTAGATACAAAATATTTTCAGTTAACTAAAAAATAGAGTCAGTGTGTTCATCTGAACAAAAGAAGGGAGATGAACATGTGCACAACCCTGTATATAAACGTATGCATTTAAATTCCTGTGCTTTTATACATCAAAGCCTCAGCAGATGTATGATTTAGCATTTGCCCTGCACTGCTGGCTCTGGGGACCACAAGGTTTTATATGTATATTTTTTCCTGCAGTGAGCTCTGTTGTTCTGAACAGCTAGGAGTAGAGTGTAGTTCCTTAAGACAGGAGGCCTTATCCAAGCCTTCCCTGGAAACCTGAAGAGTATTGAAGTAATTTGCTTCTCCAGATCTTAAAGATCGATTTCCTTATCACCCAGTGTTCGCCTGCACTTACTGAGAAACTCTGTGGGCCCCATTGCTTCTTTGAATGATGTGCTCAGTTTATCCCAGCTGCTCCCTTTCTACCTTCCTTGCAGTCTCCATTGGCTTTTTGTTGTGTTTATGGCTTGTCTGTACCTTTTATTTTATTTTATTTTTAAAAAAACCAAACAAACAAATAAGCCCCAGTGTAATTAAGTTATAGAGTATCAGTAGCAGGTTTTCACAACAAATCCCTGTAGTAGGATTCAGGCATTATTTAAGGAGCCTTAGTAGCCCCCAAAATTAAGACCCTCCCCCCTCATCGGGCATGACAAGAATCAACTGAAAGCTGGAGACACCGAGTTCTGGCTAGTGTGTTTGTTCCTGTCCTAGAGATTAGGTCAGAGCATGTGTGAGACTGTTCTTCTCTTCAAAAGTTGTCTTAAGGTTTTTTTTTTTTTTTATATATTGTGAGTATATTATACCCCTAAATTAATATTAATCCTTCATACGATATATTACATACAAATTTATTGCTATATATGGTGCCCCATGTTGAGCACCCTTTCTAGTATGAAATTGTTAGCCTGTCTGGCAGTCTAGATTTATAGACCTGTAGTTTTAAACCAACTAGCCCTAAATAATCTCACAAAGGCTTATATTAATTTTATGCTGATTGGTCTATGGCTTAAGCATATTGCTAGCTAGCTCTTGCATCTTAACTCATTTTTATTAATATGTCTTGCCATGTGGCCTGTGGCTTACTTATTTTATATATAAGTTATATATATATATATATATATATATATATATGTTGTTTTTGGGGTGTCTGGATCATGTCTCTGTCGGACTCTGCCTTCCTTCCTCTATCTATGTCCCAATTTCATCTGCCTACTTTTAAGATGCCTGCCATAGGCCAAGACAATTTCTTTATTTACAACTTATAGAAAAACATCCCACATCAAATCCCTGTCACCGTATGCCACCATTGCAGAGAGGGTTGTTGTTTAAGGTGGTTTTCTCTGTGCTTATATTTGAGTTTCTATGTCAGATTTTTACTCATATTTGCTTCATTTGATTGTAATAGTAAATTATCCTACTTTACATTCTTATCACAATGCATCTAAAAGATACAAAATGTAGTTACAAAATGGCCAGTGGTTCAAGCTTTGTCTTTTCAGCTCCATCATTTTCCTAGTGTATATCAACCTCTAGTGGGCTCCATAAATTTGGAAGTCTATGCTTATTTTTAGATGGCTTCACTGATTATGTGGTTTAATTATCTATTCAGAATTTTGAAAAGATAGAGATGTCATTCTAACAGTGTCACTTGTCTGGATATTCAGACTTCTATTTATTTCATTATGTTTGTGTTTAAGACTTGTTCAGTATTTGCACAGGAACTAGACAAGAACTGTCCAAGAAGATCTACCTGGGGCTTCCTTTAGAGTTGGACACAAGGTACTAGTCTCTGTTTTCATGCACATTGAAGATTCAGTATGTACTAGAGTCACATGCACATTGTTTCTTTGCACTCAGCTGGAGATATTAGAATAGATGAGGAAAGGTGGGTTCAGAAGAGTTTCCTCAATCTCACATAGCTCACAGGTATGCTAAAGACATTTGATTTTAATGCACAGGTTCTTCATGCTGAAAGAGATGAGGTCTAAGAGTTGTGATTGTGTGCCAAGCAGTATAGACAAGGAGAGTGACCTTTTTCAACAGCTGGACATTTACTGTTCATAAACTTTTTTCTTTTTTTAAGGACTTTGTGTTGTATTTATTGATCCAAAAAAGTTTTATGATTTCTGAATTATTCATTAGGCGACCTGGTAGCTTCAAGAAAGAAAATGTTAAGTGTAAGTTTAGAAAAGTTGGAGGATCCTGCACTTCTGTTAAGAGTAGAGGAAGCTGGGGAAATCTGATTTGCTTTGCATTCCAATACCATAGTGTAGAAGGTGCTGTGGAATGTTACCTGCATAACCTTGAGTGTGGCAGGGGGAGTTACACTTATGTATTTTTTTTATTACAACATTTATAAGGCATTTGACATTTCTCATATTTTATAGCAAGACTTAAGATGCCACATGTAGTAGACACCAGTGTCATTGAATGTATGAATGGAGTGATAAACACTTCTTGTGGTACATATACATACAGATATTTCTGGGTATCTGTGTGTGTTTCTTTAGCAAAGACAAGCTATAGGACAATATTAGACTTCTAGAGAAGAAGCATATTTTTAATCAAAATAACAATATAATGCCCATCATTAACAATTTTTTGTAAAACATTGCTAATGCTACCTTTTTTCTTTTTTGTTAGCATAGATAGTTATATAGTTGTTATATATTGAGTTACTATGTTGCTTTCATACATATTTATGATACACTTTGATATTTATTTCTACCTCTAGTTACCCTTCCTTGTCCCACTGATTACCTTCCCTTTCTAACTAGTTTTCTTTCTAATATTGTTTCTTCTTTTCCCTCTTCTTATTTTTTCTCTCCTTTTTAGGTTGTCGGTGAGTTTTACTAGGGCTTCTTAGAGGACTATGGGTGATGGGTTATTACCAGGACCATGGCACCTTATCAGTGACTAGATCTCTATAGAAAATGTTTCTTCCTTTTAGCACTCATTAGCTGCATTTGAGCACGCAGGGTTCAGTGTGGCCTGGTGAGCTCCTTCCCTTCCTATGATAGGCTCTAGTATGGGTAAGGAATGCTATTAAGTTCAAGAGGCAATGGCCATGCCATGCCTTATGCTCCATATCACTTCACTCCTTCTGTTTGCCTTTAAATATACACCTCTTTTCTCAATATTTTCTTTGAATCTGGGGAGGGGTGATGATGATGCCCTACTTAAGGTTGGGCATCATTGGTGTTATTTTTATGAGATGATATCTTTATTTTTTTATTTTTTTTTTAAAGATTTATTTATTTATTATGCATACAGTTTTACAGAAGAGGGCACCAGACCTCATCATAGATGGTTGTGAGCCACCATGTGGTTCTGCTGGGAATTGAACTCAGGACCTCTGGAAGAACAGTCAGTGCTCTTAACCTCTGAGCCATCTCTCCAGCCCCTGATATCTTTATTTTATTTTATTAGCTAAAAGTGTATTCACAAGGTATATTTTAATTTATTTCTTGAACCATATTCTTCCATAGTCTTGAATGATATTTTGTGGAATCTAAACATTCAGATGGAAGATTATCATGCAGTTGCAATCAGTCTTGATATAATGAACATTTCATGTTTATGTTTTGTATTTATAAAATAAGTCAATTGGTTTATAACTGTAGTTGTATTAGCTGAATCTTTTGTCTATTTTTGAATGCTGGCTAGTAGGTTAAACCAAACAAGGAGATGAGTATTATAATGAAATAAAGATTTTTTTTGGGTCCGGAGCTGTGACACTACCATTTCTTTTAGAGAAATATCAGGGTTGAGGACAAATATTATGAAACCTGGGTTCCCAAGTTTATAAAAAGAAAGGCATTTAAAAGACATCTTGTGAGCTGTACAGTGGTCCTTAGAGACAACAGTCCTTTGCAGTTGCAGTAGAGAATTGAGTTGTTCTGCTTTTTTTTGGAGTCTGTAAACTTGTAGTAATATGAAAGCTTTTCAAAGAAGTAAGTTGCTTTTAGATTACTTGCAGCAATTAGTTTTAGCAACCAGAAGCCTTGGTACCCATAAGTACCAAGCACATTTTTATTTCTACTTTTGAGGCACCTAGAACTTTCAGAAAAATATTAAGAATCTTTTTGTTCTCCATTATCCTGTGTCCTGTCATAATTTAATATTTTTAAGAATTAAAAAAGAATGAGCTGAGAACGATATGATTTAGGATCACTTATTTCAGTGTAAACTCTTAGGAAATGCCTTTCCACTGTGCTTAGTTTGATCAGAAAGAGTTTGCTCTGTAGGTGGTGCTTTGTTTTATAGCTGGTTATTTTATTATCTTATTGTTTCCTTGGTGTTGCGTTCTTTTTAAATGTTGTGCTGTGGCAGAGAACAAATTGTAAAGCACAATGAAAATGCTAATTTAGGAAAAAGCCAGATAGTGATTCTGTTTTGTTCTAGAAAGTGCGATTTGGAAGTGTATATCCATGTCAAAAAAAGGTCACATCTGACCTTATGTTTGGAAGGCATGTTGTATTTGAAACTTAGCAATAAGGGGGAAAATCCAAAATTATTTATTCTAATATGAGCTTGTTTGTAGACTCCAGGAATTGCCTTATTTAGTAGCAATAAGGTAATTAGATAATTTCAGAAAATTTATTTTCAAGAAGGAATTCTAATAAAGAATAATTGAGACTTATGCATAAGAAATGTTTATTTGTTAGAAAGGGAGTAAGTTGATTGATTAATAGTGGCTAGAGTTTAAAGTTAGAGTCCTTTTTTGAACGTATTTTATTCTTTGAGATATACGGATGAAAATTACATGGATGGAGCATGACCCAGACAGGTCTATCATTGATTGCCACTGGGATAATTGAAGATTTGCCTGTGTTGAATGACTTTCAGTATCTGATTAAAGATGCTACAAGCATTGCATTTTGCCCTTTTATCTCCTTTGTTACCTTTTCTCAGAACTGCTTGTAAAATGTATCTTACTTATCTATAGATTCTTAGATCCTCAGAAGGCCTTATCTTTTCTCTTGAGTGTTCTATCAGAGAATATTTCAGTCAATGTCATTACTAACATACAGTGTCTGAATTCAAATTTACTAAAATACTGAGACTAATTTTTGACATATGTATACTTAACTGTATTCTTTATAAAGCTTGCCCATGTAAATGTTGGAAATTCCCCATGATCTTGGCTGCTAAGCTGTTGTAGTTGTTGGATGTCCATTTTTATTAATGCCTTTTTGACATAGATCAGTGTTTAGAGAAATCTACCTTTTATATATGTATTTTTTATTTATTATTTGGTGATTTTACATCATGCACTCTATCAAACTCAGTTATCAGTCCTTTCAGTTTCATACCCACTCTTATGATCTCCCCATTTACAAAAAAGTCCATTCATACTACTCATTTACTTACTGGAGCATAATTAAACTCCCTGTGGTCAGGCCCTTAAAGAAAACAAGTCTTTCCTCTCCCACACTCCTGCCAGAGACCAGCAATACAGAAGTGAAGCACTGTGTTATTTAGGTATGTTCTAGCCTTCAGCTCTTGTATACAAGGACATCTTTCTTTTTTCTTTTCTTTTTTTTTTTAAAGTCCACTAATGAGTATATACCCTGCTTATCTTTCTGGGTTTGTGAGACCTCGCTCAGGAGGATATTTTCCAAGTCCAAACATTTGCCTGCAAATTTTAGAATATCATTTTTTCTTACTGCTGAGTAGTACTCCATTGTGTAGATGTACCATTGTTAATCCATTCTTCAGTTGAGGGCCATCTTGGTTGTTCCCAGGTTCTTGCTATTATGAATAATGCTGCTTTAAACATAGTTAAGGTAATGCTTTTGGAGTGTGAATGTGTGTCTTTAGGGTATATGCACAGTAGTGGTATTGCTGGATCCTTGGGGAGATTGATTCCCTGTTTTCTGAGAAACCACCATACTGCATTTCAGAGTGGCTCAACAAGTTTATTCTCCCACCAACAATGGAGGAGTGCTGCCCTTATTCTGCATCCTCTCCAGCATAGGCTGTCATCTGTGTTTTTAATCTTAGCCATGAGAAATCCTTCTTTAAGATTTCATTTCAATACTATCAACAGAGAGGTCTTGTCATTTTATTTATAGCCTAAGAGCTTATGTATGAATGGACTTTAATGTTTTAAGAATGGAACTCTACATACCTTTAGGGCAGGGTCAGCTTCTTTTTTTTTTTTTTTTTTTTTTTTTTTTTTTTTTTTTTTTTTTTTTTTTTAGATTTTACAACTTCATATATTTATTTATGCTTTTATATAAACAATTTGATAATAAAAAGTGGATATCATCATACTACTAAATTATTTACCAAGTTAAATTTAACATTGTAAACATGTAACCTGGCTTGAGAAGCTTTAGATTTTATTTTATTTATTTTTCCTTATTTATTTATTTTGTATTTATCAAGAAAAACAGTAAAATGAATTTAAAATGCTGATAAGTTAACAATAACTATGAAGAAGATAAAAATCATAAGTATGACTTATCAAGGGTGATAATGCAAATAAGATTACTACACATATATTTACTTTGGGTTCAGCTTTCCCTCTGAATTTTTTCTTTTTTATCCCTGTATATCCTTATTCAAGGTCCCTTCCCCCTCCCGCCACATCAGGTCATTTTTTCTTCTCCACAACTCCCCATCCCCTCCCTGGGCAGGGAGCAGACAGTCCTATGGTCCCACTGACCCAATAATGCTTAGATCAGTCTCCACTCCTGGCAAATCCAGTTTTGTCCCCACTCCCTCAAGAGAGAGTCAGTTGTTCCTATAGTTGGATTGGGATCTGAAGGGTCAGTCCAGGGTGTTTCTGATCCCAAGCTGTTCAGTGGTTGTGATTTGCAGCTTGGGCATGCTTGGCTTTTTTCTTGTTTGTTTGTTTAGAGACCACTAATGAGTGAGTACATCCCCTGCTTATCTTTCTGAGTTTGTGGTACCTCGCTCAGGGGAATATTCTCCAAATCCATCCATTTGCCTGTGAATTTTAGGGTATCGTTTTTTCTTACTGCTGAGTAGTATTCCATTGTGTAGATGCAATACAGTTTGTTAATCCATTCTTCAGTTGAGGGACATCTAGGTTGTTTCCAGGTTCTTGCTATTACAAATAATGCTGCTATGAACATAGTTGAGCTAATACCTTTGGAGTGTGAATTTGCCTCTTTAGGGTATACACCCAGAAGTGGTACTGCTGGGTCCTTGGGGAGATTGATTCTCAATTTTCTGAGAAACTGCCATATTGCATTCCAAAGTGGCTGAACAAGCTTACACTCCCACCAACAATCGAGGAGTGTTCCCCTTGCTCCACATCCTCTCCAACATAGGCTGTCATTTGTGCCTTTTATCTTAGCCAATCTAACAGGTGTTAGGTGGTATCTCAAAGTTGTTTTGATTTGCATTTCTCTGATGGCTAAAGATGATGAACACTTTTTCAGGTGTCGTTCAGCCATTCGTAGTTCCTCTGCTGAGAATTCCCTTTTTAGTTCTGAACTCCATGTTTTGGTTGGCTTATTCAAGGTTTTGGACTCTAGATTCTTGAGCTCTTTATATATTTTAGAGATCAGTCCTCTATCATTTGTAGGGTTGGTGAAAATCTTTTCCCATTCTGTAGGTTGTCTTTTTGTCCTATTGACAGTTTCCTTTGCTTTGCTGAAGCTTCCTAGCTTCAGGAGATCCCACTTATTGATTGTTGGTCTTAGTGCCTGTGCCACTGGTGTTATATTTAGGAAGTGGTGGCCTGTGCCAATTTGTAGAAGTGTATTTCCCACTTTCTTTTCTAACAAGTTCAAAGTGGTTGGGGTTAAGTTGAGGTCTTTGATTCACTTGGATTTGAGTTTTGTGCAGGGTGACAGGCTTGGATCTATTTGCATTTTTCTACACACTTCCATCCAGCTATGCCAACACCATTTGTTAAATATACTCTCTTTTTTCCATTGAGTGTTTTGGGCCTCTTTGTCAAAGATCAGGTGTTCATAGGTTTTTCAGTTAATGTCTGGATCCTCAATTCTATTCCATTGGTCCACAAGTCTGTTTTTATGCCAGTACCAGGCTGTTTTTATTACTGTAGCTCTATACTATAGCTTGAAGTCAGGGATGGTGATACCTCCTGAGGTATCACCAATTTTA
>PVIH01003875.1:129500-151192 GCA_004025045.1 Sigmodon hispidus
TTCTTTCAAGGTCCAAAAAATATTGTGTTGGGATTTTGATGGGCAGTGCATTGAATCTGTAGATTGCCTTTGGTAGAATTGCCATTTTTACTATGTTGATTCTACCAATCCAGGAACATGGGAGAGCTTTCCATTTTCTGATATCCTCTTCAATTTCTTTCTTCAGTGATTTAAAATTTTTGTCAAATAGGTCTGTTACCTCTTTGATTATAGTTACTCCAAGGTATTTAATACTATTTGCAGCTATTATGAAGGGTAATATTTCCTTTATTTCTTTTTCAGCTCTTCTATCTTTAGCGTATAGAAGGGCTACTGATTTCTTTGAGTTAATCTTGTATCCTGCTACAATGCTGAAGGTGTTTATCAGCTGTAGCAGTTCCTTGGAAGAATTTTGTGGGTCACTTATGTATACAATCATATCATCTGCAAATAGAGATAGCTTCACTTCTTCTTTTCCAATTTGTATGCCCTTAATATCTTTTCGTTCCCTTATTGCTTTAGCTGAAACTTCGAGAACTATATTGAATAGATAAGGGGAGAGAGGACATCCCTGTCTAGTTCCTGACTTTAGTGGGATTGCTTTGAGTTTTTCTCCATTAAGTTTGATACTGGCTGTCGGCTTCTTGTAAATCGCCTTTATTATATTTAGGTATTCTCCCTGTATTCCTGATCTCTCCAGGGCTTTAATCAAGGGTCAGCTTCTTGCTGTAGGTTTTCTGTGTTACCTTTAAAAAGTTACAGTAGTGCCCCATGTTTGTGTTTACCATCTAACATGGATTTTGTTTCTGTTTCATAAAAAATTTTCTTTTACAGTTTTAAACTGTACTATACTTCTAGAAACATTGGTGGGTGCATTATCTAAACTGTGCTAGAAAATGCAGTGCCTTATAAAAGTATATTTTGACTTTTATACTCGACTTTCAGGGACTCTTGTGTCTCCTGCTGTTGCAAAGCTGCTGAGTTGTCCTTGAAAGCTTTGGATTAGGAAGTTAGCAAAGGCAAACAGAGGAAGATGAGGGCATTGTTCTGAAAGCTGTTTTGTTTGTATTTATTTATTTACCATGTATGTGCTTCATGTGTGTAGGTGTGTGAGTGCCATAACATACCCATGGAGGTTAGAGAACAGCTTTCTGAGGTTGATTCTCTCTTCTTACTATGTTGCTTCTGGTGATCAACTCAGAGCCAAATTTGGCACCTAGGCAAGTAACTTTACTGAGCCAGCTTGTTTGATTTAGGTACTTTTGGGGACTTTGTGGAGCTGGAGCAATGGGTCAGTGAGTCATTAATGACACTAGGTTAGTCAGTTTTTAACAGTACATATTGCTTTTGTAGTGTTTGGAGGTGACTCACAATTACTTGCAATTTCAGTTTCAGGGGATATGACTTGGTCTTCTGGACTCCATAGGCAGCTGCATTCATGTTCACATATACCCCTACCCCAATCAAATGTACTTTTAAAGTTAAAATACATTGCATTTATTTATTTGTGTGGGTGTGTGTGCAAGTATACATGCAAATATACAAATATACATGCTCACCATGGGACAAAAGTTGATTGGCTGTTGTCTTTCATTATGTGGGCTCTGGGGATGCTATTTAGGTTCAGTCTTGGTGACAGGTACCTTAAGCTGCAGGACTGTATTGCCAGCCTGCTGTGGATATAAAGCTTTAACTTTTTAAAGCTTTCAGTAAGTGATAGGCAGGGAGAAGTAGATGTGACATTCAAACATTTTTCCTACATGACTCAGGTTACAGAATTTTCTTCAGTTTAGCTACATACAGTATTTGTTTCTTGTCTGCCCTTTCTTTTATTTTCCTTTCTTTTTTTTTTTTTTTTTTTTTTTAAAGATTTGTTTATTATGTATACAGAGGGCACCAGATGTCATCATAGATGGCTGTGAGCCACCATGTGGTTGCTGGGAATTGATCTCAGGACCTCTGGGAGAGCAGTCAGTGCTCTTAACCTCAAAGCCCTTTGTTTTCATAATGGAACCACAGCTTCTACCTATGATATTTTGTTTCACTTAGCACTTTGTTTCTATGTATTCATGCTTTTGATTTTGTATAACATTTGATTAGTGACTACATTCATTTAAATTATGTCACAATAAAATATTTGCTTAGATTCATATCTTATCAGTAAATTTGTGATTTTGGTGTTTGCACTCAGTTTCAGAGATATATTGACTGAAGTTGTTTGCAAAGCCCTTCCATTTTATACTAGGTCAGAGATTTTAAGCTAATTTTAATCAACCCGAGCTGTCATTTCTGCTCATCACTGTCACATTAGCATCATTTCTGTTCATCACTGTCATATTAGCAGCAAATCTGAACTTGCTGATTAGCAAAGTGGATGGAAATCACAGCTCTGTATGTGTCCAAATAACTACTCATCAGCATGGCTTGTGCTGCGGTCTGATAGCTTAATGCAGCCGTTAATCAAGGGCTGAGAAATGTTTCCTCTGCAGTTTAACCTAGTAGTATTGAATTATATTAACATGTATATATTCTCTCTGTCTGTCTGTCTCTCTCTCTCTCACACACACACACAAACACACAAACACACACACAAAACACACACAGCATTATACCAATGTTCAAAGTGAATCAGATCCAACCCAAGGTAGAAAATAAATAGACTTTGACTATGGCTTTTCTTATGTATTAATTCCACAGATTCAAGTAACAAGTCTTTGGTCTCTTTGAGCCACCCATCTGGCTGAAGGATCAGAAATATATATATCTGTACCTATGTTCTGACAAAATGTGCGGTTAATGGGACAGATTTTATGTTTAGAGATGACAGTATCCCAAATGGTATCAGTTATTTCTCATTGGTTGTGCATGGGTGTTTGTGCATAAGAATCATTATTTTGAGAAGTAATTACTCTATCTATTATGCGTGGAACACATAAACAACTAAATATTTTCAGTAGCAATCTCTTTGTGTGTTTTACTCAGCTGTTATATACTGATTTTTCACTGGAAACAATCAGTATATAACCTTGTGGCTCTTGATCTTAGATAAACAGTTTTTACAACCTTATTTTGTATGGTTTAGATAATTTGTTTATACAGTGATTCCTTAGTATAAATGTTTTCAGTTATACCAGAATGACCACAGCCAGCTCTGTGATTCCTAACTGCACTTAGGATAAGAGAGCTTGGATGTGTTGTGAAACACCTAAATTGACATTTACATTCTCTGAAGGAAATGTAGGATTCACATTCAGAACAAGTGCATCATTTGAAATTGGGAGTCTGCCAGTGTTTGTTTGAATCTAATTTTTGGATTTTAAAAAGTAGTGTCTATTATTTCATAGAATTACATTTTTTAAAGTATAATTTTTTTTACACTTTACTGTTTTACTTGTACATGTATCTGTGTTTTATTCATTTTATATATTTCTATATATGTATATGCATGCTCCTGTCTTTGTATTTGCACGTATAGATGTGAATGTCAGAGGACATCCTGTTCTTTCCTGACACCATGTGGGTTCTCAAGATCAAACCCAGAATGTGATGCTTGGCAAATGCCCGTTAAGCCTCATTGGGTAGAATACATCTTTTCTCACAGACATTTTTTGGTGTTGGGGAAAGAATTGCTTATCTGCATGTTTGTCTCTGCAACATGTACATGTTGTTACCACTGGACAGAAGACAGCATCAGATCTCTCAGGACTGTTGCAGCCCCCAAGTGGGTCCTAGGGATTGCATCCAGTGTGCTCTTTAATGCTGAGTCATATCTCTCTCGTCCCAATTTTACTAGGATTCTATTTTATATATTTTAGCCTTTGAATTATATTTGTCTTTTCTCCATATATATTCATTTTATTTTTCCAAATGTATTGGTGCATGTTCAAGTATTTTCACCACTTTTTTCTATTGCTCGTGTAAGCTCTGAATAAACACTTAGTTTTGTAAGATTTTTGGTCACTCTCAGATCATTTTCTTCTCTTATGGCTCAGATTAATATACCACTGAAACTGTTTCTTTTCAGTCTTGTGCTAACCTGTTTCCACAATCCTTTTTCTTCTGTTCTGAGGCTAGGAAGTTTTGCTCTGAAACAGAAGTTTGGGGCAGCAGGACCAGGTACGGGGCTTTGAGTCCAAAGCCCTGAAATGTGATTCTCACATGCTCCACCTGTAAGCCTTGCTGATATTCTGATTTTTTCTGCCTCATGCTATGCTGGCCTTAGTAAAAGAGTTATCTAGTTTATTACATAAAGCAGCTACAGTGAGCTGTCACCATTGTTTCATACTGTTGTAATTTTTGAGATTGCTATATTGTTATATTACTTTCCCTTTTTTCCTCCGAACTCTTCCATATTCTCCTCTTTGCTCTATGTTAAATTCATCACCTCTTTTTCATTAATTGTTACTCTGTGTGTGTGTGTGTTCATTCGTTCATTCCTAATACTTAAATACAACCTGTTAGTGTGTCTGTTGTTACTTGTATGTATGTTTCAGGGCTGATCTTTTGGTATTAGACAATTGGTGTACTTTCCTTCAGGAAGGCTTTTTCATCCCATACTTTTCTGTGGTTCGTAGTGTGTTGAACCCTCCTCTTTCATGTTAAGCACATCTGTTAATGTCTTTTTGATGTATTAACAATATTTTGTGCATTGGTTTTCCACTGTATTTTTGTTTGTTTTATTAGGTACTTATTTCTGTTTCATATTCTGTGTTCATGTCTCAGGGGTTGGTAGTTCTTAAAAAATCTGCTCTCTACTTTGAAGTTTGCTTTGAATGCCTTGGTCCTTCCTGTTGAACAAACAGGCTGTTTGTATTTCTTTCAGCAGATGTTACAGATGTTCATTTTCATTGCTCCTCCCCCTCCCTCTAAAGATGGTCAACTACAGTATCTGTTTTCTCCTGGGCCCTTGTCTCCTTGTGAGTCCATTTTGAAGAAGCCTGTCAGAATTATTTTACTTGTTGCGGGAATAGTTTGGTTTGGTGTGAACCCCACATGTATAATTAAGGCTCAGTTTTATTTCTCATCTTGAGGTTGCCAGTCAAGTGTTGATATGTGGGGTTTTGAACCAAAAACCAAGAGTTTCTGTTCTAATGTTTGACTGTGTGTGAGCTCTTCTCCTTGTCTGAGGTGGGTACTTAGATCTTCCATCAGATGTACATATGCTAGTGGGAATGATCAGGGGCAATGCCAGGCCTGTCTCTCTGAAAGCTGTGTACCATGATTTGCTCTATACTTTATCAGCCACAAATTTGTCATATGGCCAAATTGTGCACAAAGAACACTGATTTCGTCAGTCTCAATCACATATGTCTGAAGAAAGGATAGTAAGAGCACAGTTAATAGTGTGTACTCAGAAAGCTTTTGTGAAACATGTTGTGTATCTCATTTTTTGACTGTGTTATCTTGTACTTATGGTATATATAAAACTGTTATACTCCAGTGCTTCTGTTGAATGTTTTTGTGTTTATATGTCACCCCCCCCCTTGATTATAAAGAGTGAAATATCTCACCTTAGCAGTATCCATGGTGCCCGGCAATGGGAATGGTGCCAGTCTTCATCAGGTCCTACTAGAGCTCTAAGGAAAGATGTTTGTTGTTTTCTTGTTTATTTTTTTGTTTTCTGCTGACACTACCGTCTCTCTTCTATCTCATCTTGCCCTGAAACTTATTTCTTAGGCTATGTTTTTCTATTTCCCATAACTGACTGTATCTATACCTTAAAATGATCTCAACTATGAATTCAGTCAGAAACCAATGTTTTTAGCAGAACTGATTTAAGAGAACTTTACATTTTAATGCTTTGTTGTTATATCCTGTTAATCTGGAGCATGAAAAGAAATTATCTCTGTTAAAAAAGAACAGGCAAGAGAGAACTCACACCTATTTGTTTATTGCATTTTCTTATTTATTTACTTATTTAATATTCCAACTGCAGTTTCTCCCCTCTTTTCCAAGTTCATGATCCCACACTCTCCCTCCCCCATCCTCTCCTCAGTTTCTATTCAGAAAAGGGCAGATCTCCCAAGGATATTGAGGAACCATGGCATATCAAATTGCAGCCAGACTTGTATAAAACTACCTTGCCTTGTATTAAGGCTGGGCAAGGCAATCAAGTATTAGGAATAGGGTTGCAAAAGCAGGTAACAGAGTCAGAGACAGCTTCTACTCTTAGGTGTCCCATCAGAAGATCAAGCTACACAACTGTAACAAATATGCAGAGGGCCTTGGTCAGTCCCATGCAGGCTCCCTGGCTGTTGGTTCAGTGTCTGTAAGCTTCTATGAGCCCAGGTTTGATGCTGATTCTGTGGGATTTCTTGTGATGTCATTATCCCTCCTGGCTCCTCCTGTCTCTGTCCTGCAGGATTCCCCCAGCTTCACCTAATATTTGATTGTGGGTCTCTGCATTTGGGGAAACTACATTTATAACAAATGTTTGTTCTTTGTGAAAGCTACCAAAAATGGATATTATTGGATTATTTAATAATTTTTGTCCCTTCCTCCCTTCGTGTGTGTGTGTGTGTGTGTGTGTGTGTGTGTGTGTGTGTGTACACTATCTGCACTAGCACTTTTTAAAACCTGAGAGGACTGGCTAGCTGTTTCCTGTTGGTAGTTATGAGCACTCTGGAAGGAAAGCATTAGGTAAACATTAGGCACTTTTTGTCATTACTGTTGCCATTACTTGTCAGCATTTATGTAGCACCTGCCTCACTAATGCAATTGCTTGGAGGGGCTTCAATTTTACTCCAAATGGCTACTTTTTTGTCATTATATAATCTGTGGTAAGCCACATCATATGTAAACATTGTTACTGTTGTTTTTTTTTTTTTTTTTTTCTTCCCTTGTAATTCCATCCCTCAGTAGTGTTTCTGGGGCAATTGTCTATGAACCCTGTAATGTAAGTTTTTTAAGAACATACAATAGAAGTATCCAAGAAAAGAAAACGTAAAAACCTTTGTAACACCAACTGATTCCCCCTCATAATTCTCATTACCTCAGAACACTGTTAAGAGAATATTAATATGTTTTCTATGCTTTTTTCATACCCAATTTTTAAGTTACTGTGTTGCTTTTTTTTCATTTTCAAATTTGTAACCTAATCTGTGGTTTCATTTAATAGTGCATAGCTGTCTGAGTTTATGCATGCATGTTTTTCAGAGTTTTGTTTCTTTTTCTGACCCTTGCCAGTAGTTGTCATTTTGCATATTACATAACAATGACTTGGCCTGATAAAATTTACCTGTTTCATTCAAAATGTTAATAGCTTCCCATAATAAAATAAGGGTATTTTTACTCAGACATTTTTATTAATTATGTGTTCATTTCTTATTTTTTTCTTCAAAAAAAAAACTGTAAAATATTTTTTTTTTGAAATTTGAACTCTTTTGATGGTCTGTGCTTTTACAGACATTATTAGCAATTTTATTTTCTAATTCTAGGTACATGAAGGTTTCACATTTGAATGATAGTAGTATGAAATATTGGTGTCCTTTAGCTGATTACTCATATCACATGAAATAATTCTTGAACGTGAACTTTTTTATTCATTTTATTTATTATTAAATATTCTTTGTTTTTTAGTTTTTATTAATTTTAGTCATTATGTACTTTTTATATTGAAAATTTTTCTTGCAGTTTTTCCAATCTATTTGAGAATTTTTGTGCTACATAGAATAGCTATCAGTGCCTGACGATCTGTGTCCGTAGATCCTTGTTTTAGGGCTCTCCAGTGGATGAGACCCAACAGTGTGAATGTGTTTTAAAGGAAGATTTGTTAGACAGTCTTTCAAGATATGGCTTGGCTAGTTTAGCTATGGCTTGTTCACACTGCATAGAAGCTGAGAACCCCTTAATTGCGCTTTGTATGATGACTCTGGTTGCCTCAGTAGTTCTGACTTATAATTAAAGACCTGGAAGATTCCTAAGACCCACTAGGCTTTGGTTGGTGTTGGTACCCAGAAGAAGTTGTAGTCTGATAGTAATGGAACTCCATTACAGCACAGGGCAGATGACATGGACATCCCAGTTCAGTGACAGAAGAAAACAAAATAAAACGTTCTTTCATTTCAGTTGTAAGTGGAAGGTGATGCCTACATATAGGATGAATCTTCCCCGTTTTGATTACCTGATCATAATAACCCCTTACAGGTATGCCATGTAGCTTTCCTCATAGTTAATTCCAGACACAGTCACATTGACAACCAAGGTTAATTATCACAAGCTTAATTTTTCCTTTGCTACTCTTCACTGTCTCTGTCCATTGTGTAGCATCTCCTTGACACCTTTGGATGCTTTTGACCATAAGCATTGTAGAACAATAAGGGTTTTGTGTCACTTAACAGTTGCCCACATAAATCCTTGCTTTGCATGGGCCTTGCTAATTTTAAAGGAAAAGTTTTACCAGTACATGTGGGACTTAGGCAGTATAGTAAAATGTGCAGTTAGAGGCAGTGTGTGAGTAATTTTGAATAAAGAATATTTTTGTGTTACATATGGATGTCTTCAGTGAAGAAGGATATAAAGAACCTTTTGTAGGTGATCATCCATTGGCTCCTTAATAGCTGCAGATTTTCAGAGCCCTGTGAAGCAATTTTCTTTACAATATACAGTATACATGCGTATGTTGTTAAAGTTATCCCAGAAGGCACTGGGTAGGATTTATGATGTTTCAAGCAGTGTGTTTTAGTAAATTCTCTTTGCTCCTCATCTCTCCCAGTCACCTCCTTCTCCTGAATTCCCTTTTCACTCCCAAGTCTCTCTTCTTTCCTCCTCCTTCATGACCTTCTTGTCCTTTTGCTCACTGCCTGTTTTTACTCATCATTTACTTTTATCTACTCATAGTTTAGTTTTCTAATTATTAGGCTTTATCCTCCACACCTCAAGTGCATATATATTACAGGCTAGAATCTGCATGATTTTTGTCTTTCCAAGATTGGGTCACTTTGTTTAATATTATAATATTCAGCTCCTTCCTCTGTTCTGAAAAATGTTATAAAGTTATTTTCCTTGCCTCTAAATCAAATTCCATTTTATTTATGTTCCACGTTTATTATCATTCATTTGTTAATGGATTTTTAGGTTTGTCTCATTTCTTTCTAATTTATATGAATGTACAAGTATTTTTATAGTAAGATGGAGTAACTGCCCAAAAGTGGTGTGTTAGTTATATTTGTATATTTTACAAGCCCCTAAACTAATTTCCATAATTTCTGTACTGGTTTACACTCCTGTAAGCAGTGAATAAGGGTTCCTTTTTTCCTACTTGTCACCAGCATTTGTTAACAGATTTTTTTGATGCTATTTATTTTTGAGATAATTATTTGATAATTAATTATTTTAAGATAATTATTATGAGAGTATCTCAAAGTGTTTTAATAGTTGGGTGGTGACTATGATATTGAGCACTTTAAAATACTCATTTATCTTTGTTTTTCTATAAAAATGCATTTTAAAAGTATCTTAAAATTTTGTTTTCACTCACTGAGGAGATCTAGCCTTGTCCCTCAGCCAGGCAAACAGTAGCACTGGCCCTGGTGAGTAGTGTGAGTACAGGCAAGCCAGACCCAAGGGCTGTGGAAAGGAGAACTGGCCCTGCTCCTTGCTTCCTGCTGCACTGGGCCAATGCTGGGCCAATGCTTACCTTGTTGTGGATGAGGGAGGACTGGCAGACTGACCAACCTAACGACCACCCAGGTCCAGAACCAGGGCTATGCATTAGCCGATCCCAACATCCACTTCATCTAGGAACTGCTGCAGCATGTGAAGGGGCGTGATCTGCAGATCCAAAACTGCAGGATCTCCATGGTACAAGGCAGCAACAGGTTCCAAGAGGAATCCCAGTGAGGGCCTATTACCGAGAGTATAGCAGAAACCAGAGGCTCCGAACCAGACCAATGACTCTTTGCAGTGAACTCAGTAAAGATGTATGAACTGAAGTGAATAATGTGTGACTTATTGTAACACACTACAACTAACATGCTGAGAGTTTTTCTTTCTTTTTTTTTTGTCTTTTAGATACAGTTTATTTGGGGGGGGGGTTGCAAGAGCACAGGACAGATATGAAGTGATGGAGAGATGAATTGGAGCAGGATGTACGATGTGAAATCCAAAAAGAATCTATTTTTAAAGTCTTTCCTTCCTTCTTTCCTTCCTTCCTCCCTCCCTCCCTCCTTCCCTTCCTCCCTTTCTCCCTCACAGCTGGGCTTGGTGGCTCATGGTTGTAATACCAGAATACTGGAGAATCAGGAATTTGAGAACAATGTAAGGAACAGAATAAGACTGTTTCCCATGCCCCAGAGTCACAAACTAAACAAATCCAAAACAAAAAAGGAAGAAAGGCAAAGAAAGAAACAAGAGAAAAGGAAGATTTCTTTTGGAAAATTTTATTTAAGTATGCTAACAAATGATTAGAAATAGATTTAGTGGATGATATTCAATTCTGTATTTCGTAATCGGGACCAGTTTTATTTTCTTTTATATATTCAGAAAAAAGTTTTTCTTACAAAATTCTTGATGGGTTTAGAATTTAAACTTGGACATTATATTAGTGCTGTTTGGTTATTACCCTGAGTGTGTGCTAATTATCATAAGGTGGCCACTCACTACTCTAGAAGTATTTTTATTTATGACGTAAATAAAACAGATAGGAATTTGGGGAAATAACAACCCAGGGCTGGCTTTGCAATTTGTTTTATTAATAGAATGGCGAAAAATTTGTATTTTTGATATGGTTTTTAAAATGATTGTAGATTTTTTTCATTATGCTTCAAAATTACTTTGTATGGCAATTAAGTATCTTCACATTATCTTCATAGTTTATGATTTCTTTCAGTGCTACTTTAAAAAATTATTTAATGTAAAAGTTTCTTTAAGTCTTAGATTACCTGGAATAGCTATACTAGTTAAATTAGTTGTTTGCATTCCACCCAGTCCATTCTCCATGGGCATTCTCCAGCATCGAGACCTGGAGCGCTTTCCTGCCTACAATTTCCAGTGCTTATGCTAAACACACATTTCTTCTCTCATTTTACCCAATTCTTAGTGCCGCTCCGACTTGAGTTGCTTCTTATTCCCCCCATCTCACAGGCACTAAGCTCCTGCATGTACTTAATAACTGGTCCTTTGGTTATCCTTATACTGCCTGTTCTCCACCCATACTAATCTCATCCCTTTAGACATTATTCTTATATTGCTTTGTCTAGGCTTAATGCTTTGAGTGGCTTCTCCTAGATCTTTAGAAGATCATGAATTTAACCTACTCCTAGAAATGTGCTTGTCAGTACCCTCCGTATCAGCCAAACTCTGAGATCCTCAAACTGAAGCCTCCATAGGAACATTTATTATTTGCTCAAATATGGCCATAAAATCGACTTTGCAATCATCTTGAGTCCTGCTGCCAGTGCTATAAGTGACAGAAACTAATCTTATCTCCTGGCTAGCATTATAAAAATGATAAATGGACCCTAAGTCTTTAGTTAGCCTATAAATGAAATTAAGTTTATCTTATTTCTCAGAGAAATAGTATTACTTTAAAAAATTTGAATTATACCTTTCTGAACAAAGTTAAATAGCAAAGGCTAGGGGCTACATTTTGAAGATTATTATATATGTCTATTTTTTTTTCTTTTGACTTGGCTTTTGTCAAACCAAATAATGGTGCTTTGACAAAAATAAAGTTTTAGAAACTTTAGCATATATTCCTTGAATAGAATATGTATTTCCTCATCATCTGTGCTTGCTCGTAATTTAAAAATTATACCCAGATTGAATACATAATACATATTCAAAGTAAATTTTACCAGATATTTGTGCTTTGATTTGTCTATTTCAGATCTAAAATAAAAGTTAAAGTCTTAATATCACAGCGTGTTTAAGATACTCTCCTCATTGTTTTATCTGCCTTCCTTCTTGTTATCCAATCATTTGAAGATCAAGTTAAATTGAAATCGAGCACAATTCCTGCCAGGAAGTGACTTTTGTAGCACCTTCCACCATTCCCATTTATTTCTCAGTGGGAAACTGATTTACCTTTCTGTGTGATTTTCATGTCTTTGTTTTGAAATTTTCTTTTTTCTGTCAGTTAGGATCAAGGACATTAGAACCCACTTGAGCAACTGTTACCACAAATTAAATTAGGTCGCATTCCACTGTCTAATGTCTTCGTCTTCTGCATTCTCATTGATACATCAGAACTCTAACTTGGCCTTTTTTTTTTTTTGTCCTTTGTTGTTCATATCACAGACCTCATTAATTACTTTGTTAGATGCTTTTTTGTCAAAAGTGAGGTTTGACTAAATCAAGGGCATTAAAGCAATAACTTTTTAGGTTTTATTTATAAAGGAACAGGTTATTGATGTGGTTGATTGGTGGGCTGTGGGGAAATACCTTATTATTTTCCATGTATAGATTGCTTTTTTTCTAGTTCCTAGTCAGCATTCTGGAGAACTCTTTGTGTCTTGAACATGAATAATGTGGAGGGAAGGCTTTAATGGATAAGAGGATAACCTCCCTCCCTCCCTCTCTCCCTCCCTCCCTCCCTCTCTCCCTCCCTTCCCCCCTTTTCAATCACTAGTATCAAGTGATGCATTTTTAATAAGTAAGCACAGGGCAGATAGACACCACAGCACCTTATGGGTGTTGGAATACCTTAACCAAACAGACTGCAGGAGCACAACCTGTGCTCCCTGAAGAAGAATCATTGGTTCTTTCATAATGATTACCAAATATAAGGTCCCAGTTTTGATTGCTTTTTACACATTTATGACAGTTATTCACAATTACAAATTATTTTCCTATAGGAATTTAAATAATAAATTTTAATTCTAGCTATTATATAGATTGTACAATTTTTTTTTTCCGAGAGAGTTTATCATATAATGTCATCTTGCCTTTCCTTAAGAGAGTCAATCTTTGTTTTATTTATTACTACCAAACTCATATTATTAATTTAGGCTCTTTATATTTTTCCCTTCTTTTTAATCACCAGTTGACTTCTAGTGGGAAAATAATTCTACATCTTCTGGGTGTGTCCTATCCACTCAGTAAAGACCTTCAACATGTAGCTGAAGGTGAAGTTAAGTTTGTGTCGATCAGCTTTATTCTTCCAGAGTCATAGCCTCTCTTCCCCAATGCCTTCCCTATGAATTCTTTAGTAGCATAGATAGTGCCTACCCACTTTTAGCCAATCTGAGGGATAGATGTGTGTTTCACTAATCCTGTTTCCCTGGCTAGCTGTGAGTGTGTGTAGCTAGCATGTTACCTGAATGGTGCTCCCTGATGTCTCTGTAAGAAGTAGTGTTCTACTTGTTCCTTTCCCTCTTGTTACAAAGACCCTCCTCACTGTGTCGTAGGTGTCTGTTACCTTCTCTACAGTTTGATAGCTGCTATAAAGTATACCATTGTGCATTACTCATTTATCATTTGATTTTGTTGTTTTTGCTGAGGATTTCTTTCTATGGAAACTTTCTTCAAGGCCCTCTCTGGGCCGGGGAGGGGAGATAGAGCATAGTATAGAGAAATTATGTTATGTAAATTTTAGTTGCCTCAACAATTATTTCTTATCTGTTTATTCTTTTTATTTTTAAGGGATTTTGACTCCCTGTGTCTGTGGTAGGTGTAGGATATGTTAATATGAGGATTGAAATGGCTTCCAGAGCACAAAGCTTTGCTCTGAAGTTGTCTTCCAGGATTCTGTCATATGCTGCTGTATTGCCAGAGCATATGGCACTCCATATGGTATTTCTTTGGGGTTTATGCCACCTGTAATTTTGCTGATTTTCATTTATTTAAATTTGTTGAGAAGGTAAGCAAACTAAACCTGGATGTAAAAATAATGTGCTTGTGTTAAAGTGCTAAAATTTGGGATGAGTTACTATTACTATAGTAATTACTAAGAAAAAATAATTTATTAAATGAGTAAATTAGTCATATAGCAATATTGGTTCTATTGCTCCATTAACAGTGGGAAACAATGTATCTGTTTTTCACTTGCAGTGTGGAGAGGAAAATTATTGTATATTATTGTGTCTTCATGTGAAAGTAGAGTTAGATCGTTTTGGACATTTTAAAAAGTAATAACAGTAATGGATTTAAATATGTTTTCATGGTTCAGAAGTAATGATACTGTGAATGGCATTTGACATTTTGATTGAATATAAAAAGTAATAAAATGGTTGTATTTTGGCCGCATGATATTGAAGATGTTTTATATTGTTAAGTAACTTTGATTTGAGAAACTGGAAAGAAAAAGCAGGATTCTATTAACTGCGGATCTATGCCTCATAAAAATGTGTCTCTAAACTTCATTCAGAGTTGCTGGTTTGTGCGTCATCTGGCGTTGTTTTACATTGCATCTTTAATGTTTTAGATTCTCTCTAAAGCAATTGTTTTAATAATAGGGTAGAAATCATAGGTGGTGTCTTTGCGTAAAAGCAAAAGGGTACTTCTTATATTCAATACTGCCCTTTCACCTATTTACTGACTCTCTTCATGTCTGTCTGTCTCTCTGCCTCTGCCCCGTATATGTATTTGCACACACATGTGCGAACGTGCCTGCCTGCCATTTACAGTGAGGATGTGGTAGACAGAGAACATCTCGAAGGAGTTGGTTCTCTCTCTACCACATAAGTGGGTTCTGGGAATAAAGCTCAGGTAGTCAGGCTTGGCTGCCAGTGCTTTTATTCATTGCCCATCTCAAAGCCCCATTTGAGACTTTAACTCAGGTGTTTTATTGATACACAATATGCTGTGGAAATAGAGGCATAATTATTGGATTATTGGTGCTTAAAATGACTTTGAAGGCCATATGTTCAGTGATATCCACCCAAAGATGGAAATGGCAGTGTAGACAGTGCATGTAGTCTCCTTTTTCCTGGGTCTCTTAGGAGATTAGAACAAAGGTAGCACAAGAGTGGAGAACATTTGATCAAAGTAAGCTAAGTTACAATTACATTGCTGGAAGGAGTTCTCTTGCATAATAGAGTTATTATTAATAATGTTACTGTAGTATACCATTTTGAAAAGCTAGCAGAAAACATTCGAATATTTTATTATAAAGAAATGATAAAATATTGAATAAATAGATATGTTTACTCCTATTTGAACACTGCATAATACATAGACACACTATATATGTGGGATTCACTCCATAAATAATACAAGTTTTATATAGTAGTGAATAGCAAAGGAGGCAGCCGGCAGGAATGTCTTCCCCAGTGCTAACAGAGTGATCATGTATGTGTACTCTGTACAGTAAGCCTACGTGGGTTTATCTTCAGCTGTGCTCTTGACACTTGACACAGGGTCTAGTTCACACTAGTGAACACTGTAGTATCTTGATAACAAGATACTATTATATTAATCATATTTACAGCTGTTCATAAATGAGGTGCATCCACCTATTAATTCATAATTATTTTGTGCTTCGTGCACAAAATGTTTTAAAATCTTTATGTTAAATGTAGATGAATTAATAAACAAGTATATTCTTTGTGTCTGATTCACTGACTTTTTGTATAGTTGCAGACCAGATTGTGTTACCATGCACTGAGATCTGGGATGATTTTTGTCTTTTGCCTGTGGATCTATGACATTAGCAAATTATAACAACTTGGGCATTGATTCTATCCTATTATATGCCTTAATTTTGAAGACATTGAAGATTCAAACAGGACAGTTGACACAGAGTACATCATAACATTTGTTAGGTGTGTTAAGATAGTATGCCACAATATATTTGTATATTATTATTTTTTGTTCTCACTGCCCTATCTAATTCAGACCTTTGTCCCTCAGATTGGATTATGCCTGAGTTACCCTAAATGAATTTTTACATATTTTACTGTATCTGCTGAGTATTCCTGCAATAGCTTCTCTTTTCTTTTCCAGACTTGCATGTTGCCATCTATCTACTCTCCTGCTCTTATTCTCTGCATGCTACTATTTCCTTGTGAGTGAGGCACTCAGCTACTCCCCGTTTGTCCTTCTCTTTGTTCTTGCCATTGACACACTTTTGAATGTGCTGTAATATCTACAGTTGTTGCATCCATATAACCTATCTTTGTTCCTCTCAACATAACTATATGCACTTCTCCTTTCAGACTCATCCCAAGCATGACTTTGTCTCTTACTTTCTCCTTGCTGTGATATATATATATATATATATATATATATATATATATATATAAAATAAGATCTAGAATTGGAAGATGTTGGCCAAAAGAGAGACAATGTTACTCAGTTTGATTTTCCTGCTATGTGAGGAAATACAGATTTTGTTTTGCTGCGGAAGAATTTAAAATCATGGTAGACCTCACATGTTTTCTATTACCATTCATACCATACGTGTGTTTTCTGCTTATTCTCTTCAATGAGTGTGTTCTGTGGCACTGATTTTTTTCAACCTGGTAAGTAGATTTTATGTAGTGTAATCAACAACACCTTACTTTTTATAATATAGAAAGTAAAAATTTCAAAGAAATTTTATTAATACAAAATATCCTATTTAGAGGAATGTAGGGATGAATTATAATTTAACTTCACAGTATTATATAAATTTAGCTACTTGCATGATCTGTTTTTCTTACCTTAATGTATACTTTCTTCATGTTAGGTGATTATATAAAAAGGAAACTGAAAATTTTACTTTCCAGGTCTATTCTGAGAAAATAGAAAATCTCCATTGATTATAATTTATAGAAATAATTTTTAAAAATGTTTGATCACAATAGTTTGATAACTTAAGATTTTCTCGGTTATGTAATTTGAATACCATTTTGTCATATGTCAGCACTCTTATCAGATGTCAACAGAAATGTTTTATGTTTTTATATTCTTCGTTTCTGACCTCTTTACTTAAAATTGCTGCAACTTTTTTAAAAATCAGTTCTAAAATGCATTTATCTTTGGTGGTGCTTTGCTTGAACCTAGCAACCTTTATACCAGTATGCCAGACATACTGGCATAATGTCTCTGCCTACATGCTGGATCTGTGCTTTGAAATGCAACAAAATTATCTTTTACGTTTATCTGTATTAACTACTTTTATGGTTGCTGTGTCCTAACACCTGATGAAAACCATCTCAAGGCAGAGCAATGATTTGTTTTGCCCTTAGTTTGTGAGGATTCAATCCATTATGGTCTGAATTAGGTTTGGTGGCGGCATTTCTAGGCAGTGGGAACATCTGCCCAGGACTGTTCACATCTCAAGTGGCCAGAGAGCAGGGATAGTTAATGCTTACTTTTCTTTTCCTTCTTGTTTACCCCAAAATGGCATTACTGTACTTGAAATGTCTTCACAGGTACATACAGAAATGTTCCTCATTAATGCCTTAGGCATTTCTCTAGCCAGTCAAGTTGTCAATAAAGATAAACCTTCAGAATTAGGAACTTCACTGTCAGTCACAGGCCTCACTTTAAGGTTTCGGTTTTGTGGCTATTGTAATTTCTCTCTGAGATTCATTATGCGAACTTCTTTCTTAAACCTACTGCTATCAGATTCTTTCATGCCATTTTTCACCAATAGTGCCCATCTAACCCTCAGTTTTAATATATTTTTCCCTATTTTTATAGCTCTGTTTGTACCAACCATTATCACGTTGTATTATAATTTTTTGTTTATTGTATCTGTCCTTGCTAGTTCTCATGGGTAAGAGAATTACATCATGCTGATTTTGTATAACCTTATATTTTGCACATTACATGTAGTAAATGTTTGTAGATTTAAAATATGGGTTAATTATCATAACATTTTTCATTGTTAGCTTCTCTTAGTATAGCAGAATATCATTAAATCTAGAAAACCTCCAAGACTGCTCTGGAGAGAAAATATTTGTGACAGCAGTACATTAGAAATTATTGGAAAAAGTGAATCTTGTTTGTATGTTTCCTTGGGGTATGGATTAATCTTTATAGTACAGATTAGCCTGAGTAAGCAATTTATTGACATAATAATGAACAAGTATTATTGAGTGCCCATCAATCTAAGGGATTGTACTAGACTTGACTATTCTTTACACAGACTGAGGAACATCAGTGCTCAACTAGTGATATTTAGATTGCTAGTCACTGATATATGGAAGTCAAGGGAATGTTAATACTGTTAACTCTTCTACCATACTTCATGGGTCATCTTCAATAAAACTGATAACTATAATATAATGTCACTGTCTTTTATAGTATAATGCCTATATGCCTTTGTTTTTATTTTTTTTAATACTTATTTTTACTTTATGTGAATTGGTGTTTTGCCTCCAGACCCAACCCCCTTTATTTTATTCATTCAATACAATTGAAAGGCACTGCCATCTTTCTCTTTGAGCTCAGGCTTACATTTAGAAGCCCTTTGTTATTTGAAACACACAGATCTTTTTAAGAACATAGCCTTAGTATCAGATTGCATGAGTTTACATTTTGGCTTTGCTCTTCAAGGAATGTGACTTTAAACATGCTTACTCTAGCATCTCTGCTGTTATGTAGTATGAACAATAAAGATAATGATGGTACCTCTCTCATGGTAATTATGATTAAATGAAATAATGAGAATCTTACCCATAGTCATTAGCTTTCTTAATATATGTTTAAAATAGAACTTTATTTGAAACACACATTACTGCTTGACATATACCTAATAAAATGAAGAATTAAAAACTTAATTTTTTGAAATTTGGATTTTACCCTCCAAAGCAAGCATATAAAATTCAGCTTTTTGTGAGAGAAGTGTCATTGTATTGATTTACTTATTTCCTTATTTTTGAACTATTTCGACAGTGTCATCACTTATGGTGACTTTTCACTGGCTTCATTCTTCTGCCAGTTGTTGCTGTGTAGTTCAGTTGTTCATTGCAGCTTGGTGCCTGTTCTCTGTACTTGTCCACAGATACATTCTTAATGGATGGATGAGCCTTTAATGAAATTCAGTCCTGCTGACTCACCAAACCTGCTTTCTACTAGCAGGCTCCTTTCTGGGACCTGACAGATCACCTCTCCAGAGCCTCTAGACGACCTGGCTTCGCAATTCTTCCTCATAACGAGTTTTGTGCTTCGTGATAAAATATTCATGTTAAAATAGGTTCTAAACTAATTATCTTCAGGCAGCAGTCATTTGCTCTTAGCTTGGCTCAAGTTAATGACCCGTGGTTCAACACAAATACTCCCTTTTGCCTGTTTGTAGACACTGGTTCTTATCCCAAATTTCTATATGTTCTTGTTTTGAGAGGAGAGTTTTCCTCTTGCTTTTGCCATTGTATTTAGGTTGCTTCATATGTTTGTAACTTGCCTCCATCTTCAAAATCTTTGTCACTCTCTAAATCTATAATTTCCACACTGTTGAGAGCAAAACATTAATTATACCTCCATATTTTATGAAATATACCATGAATATTAGTCCCCCATCTGTCTGGTCTTCCCCACCCTCCTCCAACATTTTTTTTTTTTTTTTTGTATAGCCTTGACTGTCTTGGAACTCCCTGTGTAAACCAGGCTGGTCTTGAACTCACAGACATCATCTTGCCTCTACCTCCTAAATGCTGGAATTAAAGGCATGCACCACCACAATCCAGCTTGTATATTAGATTTTTAAAGAAGCAAAATTAAAGTGCTGCATTAAGGACAGGATCCAATATCCATACATTAAGGAAATGTACAGATTAAATTGTGATAGGTAGGAAACCCTTTAGGAAGGATTGTGGGGAGGGAGATGGGATGACAACAAGGGAATACTTTCCTGTTAGTAGAGATGTTGGGCGCACAGCCTCAGGGTGGGCAGGCTAGAGCAGAGGAGTGAAGATTAGATCTTAAGAGAAGTGTAAGACCCGAAAGGGGCTAGTGAGACAAGCTGGAGGCAGCTAAGAAGGAGAAATTCCTGACACCCAAGGGTCTCCCAGTCTCCCTTCCTTGAGAGGAAGAGAAGCAAGCAGACGAGCAGGGAGTTCGGGGAGAGAGGGAGATTGATATTACAGCTGTTAGGTAACTTTTTTCTTTTGCAATTGCCTTTCACCTAATCTGTGATGAAGCTAAACTCTTGACAATATAGCCGTGGAGCAAGTAGCCGGCTCTTCCATGTAGCAACTACAGCTTTTTTCAGACAGCTGTGTTAAGAATGGTTATTCCTCACAGTGTTAAATATTATCTAGTCTACTGTTTATAATTGTCTTCTCCAATGAAACATAGTCTTTTGGGATTGAGCATCTACCAACCAAAACGGTATGTACAATATACATTCTGTTAATGACCAATGGATTTTATGGTTTTAGGGAGTGGTTTAATTTCAAAATCAAAAATGGTAGTTTTTCATGTCCATAAAAAACCATTAATTTCAATTAAATGTTATTAGATTGAAACTGTAAGGACATGTTAGGATGCTGAGGTGTACATGTGTGGTGAATGTAACAGGCAGGATTTTTGGGAGCTCTGAGTAGAGTTTTTAGCAGTTCACTGTCCATTGTTGTCAGCAGTGTCGTGACTGTGTGCAGCATTTTTGGTTGTGTTCCGTGTTTGCCACTTTACCTGCTCCTTTTCCTTGATCACAGTGGACTTCAGCCTCTTGGAGCATTCCCGGTGAAAAGCTTCTCTCAGGGAAGTGTCAGCTCACAGTTCTCCCCCATTGTCAATAAAAGCACCTTTGGTTTTAACCTGTTACAAATGTAGAATCTAGGAAAAATGTAAAAGGAAAATCTCAGAAAAGCATTAAAGTTGTGGAACTCCACTGTACTTAGAAATTAGAAGATTTTCATGTATACTGTGTTTTAAAAATTTATTTTCAGGGTGTGTAGTCATAATCAATTTCTTTAATTAAATGCACAAATAATAGTTTAAGTTCATGAAATCCTTCAGGCAGTAGGGAGACCTATGTGCTAAATATTGACTTATGTAATAGAAAATTATATATAAATTGTCCTCTTGATGCAGAACAATAAATTTGAAATTTACAAATACATCCTCCATATTCTGTAAATTTTTTTCTTCTCATATCCCCTTTCAGTCTCCCTCCCACCCTCCTTCCCTCCCTCTAATTCACACACTCTTAAATTGTTTGCTCTGGTTGTCCCAGAGGCTCTATTGATGCTTATTGAAAGGGAGCAAGTTGTAATAATAGGTTCCTGCTAATCAAAATATCTAAACATTAACTCTGTAAAATATCTAACAAGCTTTGGTTTATTTAGAGGTGGAACTGCCTTGGAGCAGAAAGCCTAGGATGTCAAAAGCAGGACATTTTGTGCTGTGATTACCTCCAGAGCTTCATCTGACAAACCCACCCATGTCCGTAAAGACAGAGGAGGGGAAGTATGTGACAATATCAAGTAATCATACACAGTACTTTTGAATCAAGATTTTGAGGATCTAAACCATCACTCCAGACTTTAGGCTTGCGTTTTAGTTTGCATTTTTATTGTATTTCATCTTCTGTTTTCTTGGTTTTTAATTTTTTTTCCTTTATTTTGTATTTATTAAAAAAAAAACACAGTAAAAAGAATTTAAAATGTGGAAGAGTTAACAATAACTATATAGAGGATAAGAATGGTAAGCATGGCTTATCAAGGGTAGACATACAAATAAGATTGCTACACCTATATTTTCTTTGTGTTCATCTTTCCCTCTGAATTTTTTTTTTTTTCCATCCCTGTATATCCTTATTCAAGGTCTCCTCCCCCTCCCAACACATCTGGTCACTTTTTTTTTTTTTCCTCTGCAACTCCCCATCCCCTCCCTGGGCAGGGAGC
>PVIH01003876.1:0-51439 GCA_004025045.1 Sigmodon hispidus
ATACAGAGAATTATCAGGTCATATTTTGAAAATCTGTATTCCACAAAAATGGAAAACCTGGAAGAAATGGACAGCTTTCTGGACAGGCACCATCTTCCAAAATTAAATGAAGATCAGATTAATTACCTAAACAGGCCTATAACCCTTAAGGAAATTGAAGCTGTCATTAAAAACCTCCCCAAAAATAAAAGCTCTGGTCATTCAACTTATAAAGAGATCACAACCCATAGACTTGGAACCAATACTCTAATGAGTAATGAGTCATCCTGTTTACCAGTTCTAACCAGTTTGGATTTAAAACTTATTTAATCAAGTGTTAAAATAGTTATATAATTCTGCTTGTAACTTAGTTTCCTTTTCTTGGAACTTGTCCATATTTCATCTCAAGGTATGGTCTACTTTTGATGTTTTGATGAGATTCTTGGAAGAACCCAAAAGATAGACACTATTTTCCAATCCAATTTGCTAGTCATTTTATTGGGAAATTGAGAGTTATTATTAAGATTTTTTTCTTAGACCTCTTTCTATTATTGTTATAAAATTTTTCTTTGTTTTCTGTCATGTTAGATGTTTTTACCTTTCTTAAGATCAAATATTTCCTTAGATATTTTGTTTAAAGCTGTAATTATCCCCATCAATTGTGTTAATCATTTTGATTTTATTTTAAAATTTAATTATTTAATTTTTTTTGTTTTTCCCACTCTAATTTTAATGGGTAATTTTGCTGTGCATAATAATTTTGGTTGGCAATTTTTGCCTTTTAAGACTCACAACTTGGAATATACTTTGACAGTTCCTCCTGGTTTCAAATAACTCTAACCAATAACCAGATGTTATTATAGTGGGCCTGCATTAACAAATATATTAATAGTTTTGAAGGTTTTAATAATTTAATTTGTGTTTTTAGAATTTCAACTATAACAAATTATGAGTAGCTTATGCCTATATATTTGGGGCTTTGTGGGCCTCTTTTACCATGATAATAATATCATCCTCTACATTTGAGAAATTTTCTTCCTTGAGTATTTTTTTTTAAATTATCCACTTTTTTGACATGGTGTTATTTTCCTTCTCTTATGCTGATAATCTATAGTTGGGTCTTTAATGGTGTCCCAGAGTTCTCTCACTTTTTGACAACATTTTTTAAAAATTTATTGTTGACCTATAGTGTATGACTGAATTTTTCTACCATATTTTCCATCCCTGAATCCATTTTCTACCTGATCTATTTTATTGATGAAGATTCCACTATGGGACTCATTTCACTTACTGAGTGGTTGAATTTACTTTCTGTTGCTTTGATAAAATTCTATCAAAAATTTACTTTGGTATGGATGTGTAGGAACTCATTAGGTCACTAATTATAGTTTTTCATTATAAGAATTCAAGATAGAAATTTGGAGGCAAACCTAAAGAAGAGATCACAGAATTATGCTGTTTAATGCTTGCTTATTCTAACTTTTTCAGCTACCTTTCTTATACCCTCTTGGACCAACTGCCTAGAAATGAGTTGATCCACAGTGATTGGAATCCTTCCACATCAAGCAGCAGTAAAGAAAAATGACCCACAGATAGGTCTACAGGTCAATCTGATGGGCATAATTCTTCAAAGGTGTCAAAATGACAAACAAAATTGATTATGGCATTTAGTTTACATTTTAAAGATCATTCCAGGCTTATTTTATTTCAATCTGATTTGTTTTCATATAATGGATTGCACTACTCATCTCATTTTTGTGCTTTTGTCTCTTGAACTGAAGAGAGTATACTTAGCTCAAGAAATGCCATTTTGTATTCTAGCAGCCATAGAGATAAAATAGAGTTTAGTTCCACATTCCTGGCAGGGGCTTGCCCAGTTCTAGGAGAGAATGAGCTGGACACCTGGATGATCTAGGTGGGGTTCAAGACTAAAAGGAGTCTTCCATTTTAGAGAACTATGCTAAACTAAAGCAGACAGCGTCCTGAGTTCCCAGAGACCATAGATAGAAACTGCTGTTCACAAAGGGGCAGCATGACCTAAGTTCCAACTGCAGAATCCATACCACCCTGGCCCTGCTATCTGACCACCAAATGCTCTAGTCAAAATATACTGCCATCATTCCTAGGCCCAGATCCAAGGAGAAATAAGCTGTCAGCATACAACCTTGCACTAGAGTAATCCCAAATTGTTGTTTTTCCCTTTAAAAGTTAAGGGAAAACTCTTAAGCTCCCCTCGGGAGCCACTCCTGATTTTGACTGGGTTCCCTGCCATGACTTGTATTTACATCCATAAACCTTGCTATTGCATTCTGCTACATCCTTGCCTCTGGTGGTCTCTCTGGGGTCACGACTTTGGGCATAACAGAACTATATTCATATATATTTTTTGAATTGTAGGAATTAATATACATAAAATTATTCTTTTGAATATTTGTCTGATAATTTTTTTTAATTTTAGCAGGCGAGTTTACTTCAATAATTTCATGTATGTATATAAAGTATATAATGCATTCTGGTTATCCCCTCTCCCTTATGGCTCCCTTGTCCCCCTTCTCCTGATGAGCGCCTTGTTTCTTTAAACAAGTCCCCTCTTAGTTCCATGTCTTTTTGTTGCTGATGTTGTGATTTAAGTCACAACAGCTGTTGTGAGTTTGAGTGCAACAGCCATGTTCTTCACCCTCTTCTATGAAATTCCCAGAGTCTAGGAGTGAGTGGTATGTTTCCCTTTAAGGCAAGAACTCAACAGTCACTTATTGTCAGGCTTTTGACCAGTTATCAGTCTCTGCAATAACAGTTGAGCACTGGAAAAAGCAGCCTCTCTGACCAGTGTTGGAGTAGCATGTTCTAGAGGTATACACCTACATACTGAGAAACCAATTCGATCTCATGTCCATTTAACAAAACTACCATTGCAGTGCATCTCTGCTCCAGGGCCTATGATCACTATAGCCTCACTTTTGATCAGGTATACAACACAAGAGAAATATTTCTTCCCAAATCCAAGTAGAAATCATTGTTTTCTTCTATAACAGTCATAGCACAGGGCCTGTGGACTGTAGCAAGTCTATCATTTACTTTATAACTAATATCCACCTGTAAATTAGTACATATCAAGTTTATCTGTGTCTGGGTTATGACACTCAGGATGTTTTTTTTTTTCCATTCATTTGCCTGCAAATTTCACAGTATCATTTTTTTAACAGCCAAATAGCACTGCATTATGTAAACAGATCACATTTTCTTTATGAATCATTTGGTTAAGGGATATCTAAATTGCTTCCCATTTCTGGCTATTATGGATAAGTTGCCATGAGCATAGTTGAGCAAATGTCCTTGTGATAAGATAAAGCATCTTTTGGGTATATTCTGAGAACTGATATATCTGGGTCTTGTAGCAGGGGGGTCTCTGTTCTTCTGTTCTTCTGTTGGGTATATCTATTCTGAATGGTGTGGCCTGTGCCAGATCAGTTGAAGCTGTGCCAGATCAGTTGAAGCTGACTGATATGGGGAAGAGCCTGGCCTTGTGGTGGACAATGAGTTGGGAAAATTAGGAGGAAGATGGGCATTTGGAAACAAAATCTAGAGAGTGAGCCACTTCAGCTGGCAGATGGGTCACATACGTAATCTGATTTTTCAAGTGATGAGGTTTTAATCTTCACCTTTAAGAATTAACTCAAAAAAAGCAACCAAAATATATATTTTTAAATATTATGCTAGTTGTAATTTTTATTTAAATAGTCTTTAGAGGACAAGGAAAAGAGAGAGAATTCATGTGAAGTAATAGCACCATGCCCACATTTGGGAAACAAAATGACAGGTAAATGAATTGAGAATTTATATAGATACAGGCACAATGTCACAAACATCTCTCTTGCATGCAAGGGAATAAGGCAGATGGTTTTACATGGCTGATGTAATGACTCAAAATTTTGATACAGCTTCCTACCCTTTAATTTTTTTCTAGAATATGAGTAATGCAGAAATTGTTTCTTTAAATTACAAAAATTTGATTTTCTGATTGAAAATTTTTAGAATATGTCCAGATGTGTTCTATGGGCTCACACCAGTGTCCCTTCATTGATAGTTTTATTGCAGAATTCTGCTTGCACTATGCAGAACTAGTAGTGCACATTAGTACCCACACTATTACTATTACCACATAAGTTCTTTTTTCCAATGTGTAAAGTAAGGAATGAATATAGATTCTTCATCCTATAGCTCTCAGACATCACAATGGCTTGATGAAGTTCTGGGATATGGCTGGCTCAGCTTAAATCTTAATCAACCATCTATGACTTGGTGGTGCAGGCAAGGCCTCAGGTGGGGGATGCTTACTACTGGCAATGAGATAATGTTAAGCTACCCAAGAATATATCATGAAAATAAGAGTATAAAAAATTCTGAAATGGTTCTAAAAATTATTTTTTAAAACTTTAAGAAATTATTAATTTAGTAGCATTTATTTGGAAATGAATTATTAAACTCTGATTTAAAACTGTAAAATGTTCCATTAATTACAATATTTGAAGTTTCTTTTGCTATCAAAAGTCATTTTTTTCCAAATTTTAAACAGCAAAAAAAATATACAGGAAAGAATATATCTAGTTTAAAGAAAGACTTACCACTCTTAAATCTCTTGTTTTTCAGGAAAGAACAGTGACAATCAGAAGGCAGACGGTAGGAGGATTTGGATTAAGCATAAAGGTAGTCATCTTTCTGGTCTGTCTTTGAAAAAGTTTAACTGTAAGGGCTAACTTTGTGTATGTTAAAATATTGGTGACTCGTAAGTAGAAAAGAATGGCTCTGTGATGTTTAGAGTAGATAGTAATCTAATATGATCTTATAGAACCTGACTATTAATATTTTCTGATTTAGACATAGCTGAAAGAGACTGGGTTAACGTTAACTACTAATGTTAAGTAGAACTTGACAGCCTTCTTTATGAATTTTCTCATGAATCTGATTTATGCTGGTGGCAAGAAGCTTGCATTTCTTTTCCAGTGGCATGAAAAACTGATGGGTGGAATGGTAACATGTCCCCATGGAGGAGAACTGAGAGCAAATAAAGCATGGTCTATATTCCATGTTTAATATTCTGCTTGGTTTTCACTTTGTGAATAATTTGCTAAATTTCATTTATCAATTCCAACTTTTTATTAGGATATTTAAGAGCTTTATAATTTGTATAGTGTTGTCAGTGTTGACTGGTTAAAAATATATCAAAAATGCAGTTTATCATCATTAAAATGATAAAAAAATTGAGAAAATTTGACTATATGTGAATGCTCAGGACAAAACCTAAATAGTTCAATTCTTTATCAATCTGAATTTCTGAATTATTAAATGAAGGTCATTAATCACAGTTCTTCATTTGGTATTTACTTAGTATGTTTTCTTTGGTGAATATGTAAAAACATTTTACCCAGTTTAAATTTTTGACTATCACCTACTTTCAACTTTGTCAAAATGAGTTAAGACAATGGCAGTGTGTGTAGTACTAAGAATTCCAATATTCAAAATATTTGTGTTAACATAAACTTTATGTGTATTTGTCATCTATTCACACACATATGATATTGAATCTAGGTAAAGGATATATGGATCTATTTTTTGTTTGTTTGTTTCCTTTAGTTAAACAGCCAGTGTTGACACATACTGGAGAGATATTCAGATCTCCTAACAGGAACTTAGCAGAAGGAAAATACTGCATTAGACAATTGTGAAGGCATAACCAGTAAAGACAACATTAGGCCGATCTGGGCATAGAGTTACTCTGATTCTGCGCTTGTATCCTAAGTTTTAGCTCAAAAAAATCATTTAAAATAAATTGGTTGAAGGGCAGCAGCATACTTGTTTGCGTGACTATTCTAAATTACCAAACAGACATTATTAGAAGTAAAAACCAACTTTCTCTGCCCTAGCAGTATGAAAGTCTCAGAGAACCAGCTCCAGTGCTGCACACAGGGTTTGCAAAAAAATCATAGTGTTGATGAGTACTAGGCTTTTTCATCTGAGGGCTTAGGGAAGAAACAGACATTCTAACTGCAACTTTCTTTATTCTCCTTTGTTGAATCTGAATCTCTTTATTTTTACATACTATGTATATGCAACAGAAAACTTCAGGCAATATAAAAGTTACATTTGAGGGCTACATTTTATTTCTTAAGTAAATGATAAACAACTATAACTATGTAAACACTTTGAATAAATTCCCTGAAATCAGAGGGCAGCTGGTGAGCACTGAGTGTTCCGGCAATAAACACATAAATCTTCTAATTGAGGTATAAGCCAGCATTCTTGAGGTTTAAGTCTGTATAATTCAGTATACTATGGCAATATTATGCTTAAATCTTTAGATGTACTTTTTATTCTCCTGTGTAACTTTTAATTATCTAAGAACGCTTACAGCCCTTATTAGGGGCAATAAGACATGTTATTTTCTTTAGCCATGGCTACTCAGAATATAGTTTTACTATTTGAGGCCAGGGATGGGTGTAAAGAATTAATCATTTACCAACTAACAATAATTGGGCTGTCTTTTAATTTGTGACCTAGCCAGATAGCTCAGTATGTCCTTGTGAACTAAGATAGAATGTGTTTATCTAAAAACCCATTGACAAAGCACCTGCTCTCAATTTAAGTTACTATAAAGCATTTAAATCAGCTAATAATTTACAGTTGTCTCAGACCTAGGGGAATTCAACTTTTATTTTTAGGTCAACCTGAGAGGTAATATAAAACAGTTCTGAGTCTTATAATTTCAGACTTATTTAGTATTTCTTTATATTTATATTTATTTATCAAGCTTTTATATGAGCTAATATTAAAGATATCAAAAGGAAATACAGTTTAATGAAGTGTTATAATGTAGACATTCCACAAATATAAATGCCCAGTAGATGAAATATATTCACGAGATAAACATAGTCTGTGGAGTAATTCCTATACCATGTACATAATAGCAACAAGCATGCAGGTAGACAACAGGAGCAAAATACAATCTGGAATCTTTATTTCCATAAGGCTTGCTTGAAAAAGACATATACATGAGAGAGATACTCTTCTGGCGAACTAACACCTGAACTTCAATTGACATCTGCTGCACCTCTGATAAGGCTATTGCTACAACCATAGCAGCTTCTGAGAGAGCTGAATGCCTTTCTACAGTGCCAACTGCAGTGTTCTCAACACAAAGTGTGTAGATGATCCCTTAGGCTGCACTGTTGTGGTCCACACTGTGTAGTTAATGCAAATCATCCATAAGGCCACCAATTTATATTCCTCAGAGCATGCTGTTTGCAGACAGCCCCTTGATCTGCAGTCCCTACTGTGCATATGTGAACATTGACCAAATAATATATATGAAAATATACTTATGAAACTTAATGTCAAGTATAAGAAAATATTTCATTAAAATACAATTTTGACATAAAAAAAATTCAATAGACAACAATGCCAGCAACACTCTAGTGTCAGTAACTTTTTTCCAAATACTTTAACCAATGGGTCTTAAACAAGATTGACACTTTAAACATTCAAATTAAGTAGTGGGTCCTGAGTTAGGACTGCAATAGTCTATGACACTGCCTCTTTTTGAGATTAGTGAAGCCTGGGGTTAATGCACATAGGATGGTTGTTAGGAAATATTAGGCTTAAGAAATGAGCTGATTATTGGCTAAGATAAACTTCAGTAAGATTATACTTTTACTGTCTTATTTTTTTCTTTAATTGGCAGTAAAAACAAAATACAAATTTAAAAAATGAAGTTGAATACTAATTTTAATATGATATTCTGTTTTATATCTAATTCTACTCAGTGTTGAAAATGAATATTCATCAGTGAATGTGTTTTAAAATGCTGTATTTTTGCTGATGGGCAACTTAAGGAGTTACTTATTCTCAACCCAAAGCAACGCCAGTAATTTAGATGCCCCTTCAACATTCTGTGCTAAACAAATATTACTTTTCCAGATAACATTTTACCTGTTGAGATAGATATTTGACTTTTCAACCTCAGTATTTAAATTTCTTACACTGATGTGGTGAAACAGTCTCTTATGACAGTTATTCTGAGAATTTGTTTTATTTTCTTTTGTCAAAATTTTGATTCTTTGTTACTCTTTCTTCCTTTCATATTTGATCCTGTAACTAAGGGCTGGCACAGGATTCTTGGGTGACAATTAATTAGCCTATGCTTTCACACATGAGATTCTAATACTAATTGGGAAAAAGAGATGGGTTTTTTTTCCCATCACATTTAGAGCACTCCTGATTTTGCTTATCCATTTTCACAAGTAGAGCATCTCTCTGATTATTTAGCATTCAGAATGAATTACTAAATAAGTATCTGTTTGACAGAATAGAATAAATTAGCCAGAGAAATGAAATGTATAAATACATAATGCATGAAATCCTAAGTGACATGTGTCAAGATGTCTTGCATTCCTATAATAGCTCTTAAAGTGACTACCCCTATAGGCGCTATTAATTTTATTTCTACAATAATAAAAGAAATTTTGCAAATTTATTTCAATTTTACCTGGTATTTATTAGATATGCTGTTTATAGCTTGCAGTTGTTTATTTATTTTTAATTTTTTGGCTCAAAGCAGACTTAAAAATATGATATATGACTGTTTTTTTCTAGGGAGGTGCAGAACATAATATTCCAGTTGTCATTTCCAAAATATCCAAGGAGCAAAGAGGTAATATGCTTAGCTAACTCCATAGTAGTCAGTTCTCTATAATCCCATGTTCATTGATTGGTATGCAAATGGATCCCCTGGATCCTCAGCCTCACATAGGAAGAGTTTAAATCTGATTCTTCTGCCCTTGCTGGGGAGGAGAAAAGGAGATGGGAAGAAGAAAGAGTGACTGGGAGGGGTGGGAGTGAGAAGGGAGCTTGAACAAGGGAATACATGGATAAAAAATATGACTTTATTCATAATAATAAAAGATAAAGAAAGAAAATATCTGATTCTTCAGTTTCCCTTTGTCATCCTAAAGGACATATGTAGAGAAATGATGGGTCTGAATTGTTCAGTTGACCATATATAAATGGACAATACATAAAATGACCATATATAAACAAACAGCTTCTGAACTATTTTGTGTTAAAGACAAAAAGATAAAGTTAGATTACTTGGAGAAATCCAAATGCAATCATTCTTCTCAATTTTACTCTTTTCCTAAGAGGCTTCATCAAAAAACTATCTGAATACAAAAATCAAGTGTTTATTGAAAATTATCAAAAAACAACATAGTATTTTTTAAAATCATGGAACTAACATACTGAAAGTCTAAATCTCATATATTTGCATAGAGATATACAATAAATGCATAAAGAAAACAGGCCACACATTACGAAGAGTGATTAATTTTTAATAAATATGCATATATATAAAATGTATACACCATAGATATCCATATATTGGTCTTTGAGATCTGTTAATAATTTACTTTTAACTCATTTATACTAATTCATCCAGTTTTTTGCAGATCCAACTACTCTTCCAAGAGTATTGCATCTGAGAACTCAACCATGCTACAGTGGAAAGCCACACATCCAAAAATATTTGGGCATCACACATTGACCTGGTTGAAAAAGAAATAAAAAGTCACAAAGTTGGGAGAGGACAGACCATGTATTAAAGATTATAAAGACATAAAATACTAAAACAACAAAAAGTGCTTCTGGCCTGACGAATATCATTCACATTGCATTTATATCCAAAATGCATTCAAGGGGGCATTTATTTTGAAATATATGGCTTTTTTGAAACAACAACAAAAGGTTTGCCTATTTCAGCAAATGAAAGAGCTAAATCATATTATTAGAGTTTACATTCTTTGTGTATTCTATAAATGCTGGCCATATAAAATACTTATAGCTTGTTTACAGTTTTACTTTTAATTAAAACAAAAAAATTTATTTATTTTACAAATGCCAAGGTGTATTCAATTGTTCTTATTCACAGCGGAGCTGTCAGGACTGCTTTTCATCGGAGATGCAATTCTACAGGTATACATCTCATTATTGTCTTTGTAGATGCAAATAAAGCCAGTTTGTAATACACTATGTGAAACTGAGGATTTTTCTTTTATTGCAGATAAATGGAATTAATGTACGGAAATGCAGACATGAAGAAGTTGTGAGTTTGCTTTTTTCTAATGCTATTATTTCTCAGATTTAAATTAATTATGAAGGTACAAAATTTTCTATCATATTACTGAACAAGGCCTTCCAATCAATTTTGACTCTTAGAAATACAGTTAAAAGTACTGTCATGAGGAAATGTACCTCAAAATGAAATATCTATCTAAAGTTTCCAAATTCTTGGAATTTTATGACATAATTAATTTCTGTAAATTTTTAAACAGCAAAAGCGGCAGATAGAATGTATATTAAGTGTGTGCATAATGTGTATTTGTGTGTGTATGTGCTCAAAAGAGAGGGAGAGAGGGAGAAGAGGGGGAGAGAGAGAGAGAGAGAGAGAGAGAGAAAACAGAAAGGTTGAAAAGAAGGGAGTGATGAGATAGATTTGCCAAAATTTACACTGTAACATTTTCTTGAATATTTTACATATGTGGAAGAATATATCCAGACATTCTAACTTAAAACATTTGGGATATAGAAGCTGCATTTCAGGAACCATTATAAATGGTGAAAGAGTAGATGTCTTGTAATCTATACTTCAATAGAAAGGTTGAAGAATCTTCACTGCAGAAAATGAAATGGCATTATAAAACTGAATGAGATTGTTAAAGGTTGGGGGAAATATTGGTCATGACTGAATAAATACCACAGAGAGCTCATTGAATTTTGTACCAGTTATTACTGAAAAAGATAAAAACAAAACAAAACAAAACAAGACAACTCCATTTAAAATATTCTCAAGGTTCAAAAAGAAGTTATTTTGCTACATTTATACATTTAAAATCTCAGCAGGAAAACTTCAGATACCTGTGTAAAACTTTCATTTCACAGGTAGTATTGTTGCAAAGAGCTGGGCATTGTGGTATGTTAGAGTTTACAAATGACTTTGTAGTCACAAAGGCATATTTAGGTCATCTGTTTGCCACTCTGTTGAACATCCTATACAAGTTTTCAGTTTCCTATGACTGTACACAGCAAGGTGATATTTTCAAAGGACAGTTTGCAGCACATGAAAGACTAACACAGTGCCTGATCTGCAGATTCCAGGTTACATTTAAGTACAACCACATAAACAAAGGAACTTTATCTACAGTCTTAGAATCCATTATCCAGGAAGAACAAAACCAAGTGCATTCTCTTTTCAAAACACATGACATTACTTAGAATCATACTTGCAATTTGTTCATCAGAGGCAGGAAGCTTGCTCAGACCAAGTGTACTAGAGCTTTCATTAAAGAGATAATCAAGGAATGGAAGATTAATGCTAATAACTTAAATTAGGATGGTGTGTATTCAGAGTCTAATAAAGGTACTTGACATTGTATTGCTAATTATGCTTAGTTACTCACAGTAAAGACATTTTTTGAAAAATGTAATCCTATTGACATTGAAATATAGGTACCAATTTTATGTTTATTATTATTATTTGTTTTTTTGTGTTTTTTGAGACACAGTTTCTCTGCACAGACCTGGCTGTCCTGAAACTCACTATGTAAAACAGGCTGGCCTTCAACTCAAAGAGATCTTCCCCTCTATGCCTCTTAAGTGTTGAGATTAAAGGCATGAGCCACCATATCCAGTTGTAGTAATGTTTTTTTTTTTTTTTTTTTTTTAGTTCAAATGTTTGACTTTACAAAGCCAATTAGTTATTTTCCTTTCACTGCTTTAATTCCTATGTGAATGAAATTGCTACCTCAGAGGAACTGAGTTGTTAATTACATATTGAAAAACAAATGTATATGGCCTGATAGTCACAAAGCTTTTAAATAATTATAAAGTAGCATGTTCATATGAACAGTAATTTTAGAGTTCTAGGTTTCAAAATAAATTGAACAGGCATAACAACATTCTTGTTTGAAGGGGATCAGTTCTTTAATTAGTCTCTAGTGCCACTAGAAGTGATTGATTCAGCCCACCATGATTACAAGTTTTATTCTGTGGAGTTATTTGTGTGTGTATGTGTGTGTGTATGTATGTGTGTATGTGGCAGACGTGTTTCTGTGTTTGACTTGCAGGTTAGGGTCCATGTAAAGGGATCACACACTGTCCACTGGGATCAGTCAATGGAAATTACTTAGATGAATATCTTAAATGATCTCAACAAAGCACCTGCATCTATGTTTTTATGATACCAGTTTAGATTTAAATAAGTCAAATCTGGGCTTCTCACACTGCCCAGGGCCTGTTCTGTACTTGAAATCTTAAAAGAAAATTTGCTGAAGGAGAATTTCAGATTGTTCACTATAAACTTAGAGCCAGTGTGTGGTATCACCATGGTCAGTGTGAGATGGTGTGAACACTGGGACATAACTTCCAGAGGCAGCTGTGTACAGATCTTGTCTAGATTACTTTTTGATGATGTAAATTTACCTTAGTCAATGTACCATATCTGTGCCTCTGTCATTTATCAGCAAAAATGAGTTGATGATCATTGCCATGAGACCCAAATTACATAACATGTGATTCTCCTACCCTACACTAGCACACAGATGACAAAGTTTTCCAGATTCTGGTTTTACACACACACACACACACACACACACACACACACACACACGTATAATTTTAAAAATGATTCCAATCAGGAATCAATATGAACATTTATGAGAACAACATGGACTTTTTGAGAAAGGAGGGATTCTTTTTCATCTTCTTATGACTACTTTTATATCTGATACTCCACTTCCTTCATGTCTCCAGTGATTCACCTGACTGAAGCAGCAAAACAATAAGGAAAGGATAAACATGGACAGAAATACTTGGATTGCATAGACTGGGCTCTTTGTCATAGAAGCTACAGCACCCAGGAAGCTCAGTGTATTTATCATCTGCAGTTGAAAAGGAAAGGTGGGATTATGGTATATAGAGTTGAACAAACAAGTGCTGCTACAGCTGGGCGAGGAGGCAGGCTTAGCCAATCTCTTTAGAAGTCTCTGTAGGGGAGCAATCTTTCCCACACACTAAACATCAGGAGAAAGAAAGCTATTGTAGACATTTTTTACATAGTCAAGATGCACAATCAGAGTCTAAAAATAAGGAGTGTGAAGAAAGAAAAACTTAATGTTCTACTATGGTATAAAGAGAGCACACATCTGTCAAACAACTCAATAAAATATCAAAGGTAGATTTTTTTTCAGTATCAACTAATTGGTATATACCCAAATAACTTACAGAAAAGTCAATATTACAGAATTTATTACGCATTTTGGTTGACATAGATATCTTTCTCATAAGAAATAAAGGCATTTATTCAGTGAGTATGAAGTAACTATGCATTCTCCAAGCATCTTGCTGGTAGCAAATATGTAATTTTTAGAACTGTGTTAAATTGATATGATTATTACCACTATCTCAAGATTTTTGAGACTATGAACTTAGTTGCTTAGGGTTATGAAGCTCTTAAATTATAGAAATACAATAGCAAGTAGTGGTATTAGATTCAGAGTGCATACTTAAGAAGTACATGTCACTTAAGGCAAAATTGGGAAAATTTTTTAAGGATACAATCTCTGCTGTAATATTGCAGCAGGAATGAAAGATTTTGAATTTTTAGTTATTCTTGGAGAAAAAAATGACATTTGCCAGTGAGGGATCCTTGTAGTTGTCTGCATTCTTCCTGGAATCATTCTTCTATAGCACAAACTGCAAAAAGTATTGTTAACTGCTTGAAATCTGCTGGAGTCAGAAAAATGCTTTTTTTATTTGCAATGTGTGTTTTCAACTAATTTTCCTCATGGGGGGAAATTTCTGGCTCTGTTTTTGTTTTCCATTTTCACTTTACTTTGAATTCTTTTTTTATTTTTTATTATGAATAAAGTCACATTTTCTACCCGTGTATATGCTTATTCAAGGTCCCTTCCCTCTCCCACCCCCTCAGGTCACTCTCTCTTCTCCATGTCTCCCCATCTCCTCCCCAGCATGGGCCAGAGGTCCCAATGTCCCACTATGTACAATTCTACAAATAAAGAGCTGTATTAGTCTATGTAGAACAACATAAAAGTAAAGAAAAATAAAAATAAAAACAAATAATAAAAAAAGGCAATGCCAGTCAGACTCCTTCCAGCCTCCCCAAAAGAATATAAGACCCAAATAAGCCAAGGGCCACAGGCACAGCCATGTGACCAAATAAATTAATAAAAATAAGTTAAATTAAGATAAAATCCTAACTAGCAATATGCCTGGTACAGAAGCCAAACAACATAAAATTAATATAGGCGTCTAAGTCATTTTTTTTAAGAGATAAAAGCTGCTATAGGCAAGTCAGACCTCTGGCCCAAATGGGGCCAAAAATTATGTACAACAGATGGCGCCCAATATGGGGCAACAGATATTGCTGAATTATTTATACCTGATTTCTAAAATTATTAGTTAATATTTATTAGGGAAAGGGAAACTTATAAATATAAGGGTGCTTTTAGGAGAAACAGGACTTAGCATGTGGGGACAAAGCATTTTTTTTTGGAGTATACCAGAATGAAGAGAGCGAACAAGACTGGATCCTGGGTCTCCAACAATGCGGGCCATACCCCTGTGGGGTTTAGTTTCTTGACATCACAAGTGCTTATCTGGGTAAACCCTAATTCCCACTACAGGAAGACACTTTTTCTTCATGAGTCTTCAGCATCAGCAATATTATAGCTCAGATTCAAAGTGCAAATCTTGAGGGAACACACAGAGGGATAACTACCATCTGTCACATAACCCATAAAAAAAAGTACAAATCCAAAGAATTTATCAAAACTAGACCATTTATATATGACTCAGAATGACAATATTATTTGAAATTTTGACTTCTGAAGATCTGCCCAGATGTGTAAACAGCAACTCTGTCCTAGAAACATCATGCATCTGGGGATTCATGAAGGAATGCTAAGAAAGTTGAAGCTGTAACTAGCAATCAAAAAAGACTGTGTTTAGACTCTATGCCCCATTTACTTTTCTCCACTTCACATTAATACCTTTTTCAGTTTATGCATGCCAATTTCCTCCTCTGTTCACATGTTCAACCTCCATTTCATTTTGTCTCTTTCTTTCTTTTATATTCTTTTATTGTTGCTTCCCTCTTATTAATTCCTTCCCAAAGTAATAGGATATCCTGGTTGGCAGAACTACCATGTAACAATCTCTAAAACTTGGGGCTCATTAAAGTGATGTGATTGTATTTCTTACTTGTGTTCTGTTCTTTCTAACTGTATTAAATTGAAGGTAATAAATAGAAAGACTACAAAAATACCTAAATTAAATGACATCATATATCTAATGAACCTATCAGACATTTAATTGACATAGAATATACGTTGCAGCAGCCCAATAACCTTTTTCTGAAACTAATTATGTAAAAGGACACAAAACAAGTCTTAACAAATACAGAAATATTAACATATTATATTCTATCTTAAACGTGCAATGTAAGTAGAAACTGAGACCATCAGGAGTGTAAAAACATAAAGAGCCATGTGGAAGTTAAAAAATGTGCAATGTTAATTATTAATTTTTCTAGATAAACAGGTCTGATAGAATGAGTGTATATTATCACTGGAATTATTCAAATACAATGCAACAAACAAGGATTAATATTTACTAGGAGGAGAGCAAGGACTTACAGATACAAAGAAGAATTCTAGAAGATTTTGAACTCCACATGGGATTCTCAGCTTTCTCCCAGAGAGATCAGGAATCAAAGAGGCCATTTGGTCAGTGTTTGCAGGCTTTGAGTGAACCTGGCCACACCCCACCAGACGTTGGATCTTTTGAAGTCATTAGGATATGCCGATGTCACTAGCACTTCCTTCTATAACTCCAGCGTTCTGCTATGTCTCCCCCTTTTGTCTAAGAAAGCTCTAAACTAAGTATAAGACTACATACTATAGGAATCATCACCATATAATATCTAGGAGAGAAAAAAAGCACTAACGTAAGCAAGATAACACTATGACTAACAAACAACAAATACAAGGTGTATCTCAAATGTCTAGAATATAGATAAAAGGTAATGTACAGAGATTACTTAAATGCTGTGTATCTAGAATAATAAGAATCTGATAGTGAATGCTCTTTGCTGAGATACAAAATGATAGTAACCTTAACTCTCTATCCTTCAACACCATCAAGACCTGAGAGGGAAAATATATTACCAGAAGGTTGGAAGAATAAGAGAGTAACTTCAGAGATTTAGGAGAGGTCAATGATAGTCAACTACCTGGACAGTCACCCACAGCTTCTCTGTACAGTTGGAGCATTCACCTTTCTGGCTACAGGCCTAGGATGTCTGGCAAATCTCATCAGAAGCAGGGTATTTTTGGGTGAGACTGTCTTATCCTGTCCAGGCAGGCTTCAGCAGTCTCTATCTTTCATCCTGCTAATCCAAATTGGACAGTGTGCTGTTGACAGCAGCCAGGCTAAGTGCAGTCCTTTGCCCATCATGTCATTATCTGCCAAAGAAAACAAACCTTTTGTGAGATGACCATGATGCCCAACACCACCTCAGGAAAGGAACAGTGATGCCAGGCATTGTCGTGTCTCTCATGGCCAAATTCCAGGTAACAAAATATTAAATGCCTTATTCTCTAGGTCTATGAAGTGTTGAAGACGCTTGTCTATCTGATATATTCTAGCATGTTTCTGGAAAGACTGAGTAGCATGACTATTACATGACAAACCTGAGTAGCAGTGATCTGCAACTCCCATCAACAGAAAGACTTAAGCTTACATTGTAAAAATAGGCAATCTATAAATGAGTGTGCAGTTTCTGTATAATAATTTCAAGTATGATGATCCTATAAACATTGACCAGGGTATACGTATTTTACAAAGTGACAACAGTATCCCAACTATATATTATTGGACAAAATATCTAAGAAAGAGTTATACAAAACAACTTATGTACATATTATAACTAATGTTATGACTAGTATAAATAAAGAGGTAGAAATTCCATGATGAAAATGACAATAATATGCTTAATATGCATTACTGAGCAAAATTATTTCAAATAGAGGCAGAAATGAGTGAAATATGGCAATTATATATTCAATTTTTATTAATCTACAGATTACCTTAGACATATATAACAATTTCAGACTTAAATTTGTATAAATATACAGATTATCTTAATCAAACTGGTAAAATAATTTCCCACTTGTATCAATGTACAAGCATCTACACCATGGCAATTTGTCTTTGGCTCATATTTGGCTAATAGTTGTTTACAGGTAGATACAATAATCTACTTATGTCTTTCCTATCTATTCCTCTTTTTCTTCATTAAAAGGGATTCTTGAGTCTATATTGTTGTTCTGCCCTTAACTAAAATTTATCTTATGACTTCCCTATCAGAATGATAATTTTCCATAACCCTTAGAGGACAAAACTTATCTGGAGAGGGGCTTAGTTTTTTTGTTTTTTGTTTTTTGTTTTTCAGGTTCATCTTAAAGCTTTAGGAAATTTATTTTATTTTAATTTTTTATTATGAATAAAGTCATATTTTTTTTTATCTGTGTATATCCTTGTTCAAGTTCCCTCACCCTCCCTCTCCTTCCAGTCACTCTCAGTTTTCCATATCTCTTTATCTCCTCCCCAGCAAGGGCAGGAGGTCCCCATGTCCCAATATGGCTCAGTTCAGAGGAGCTTAGTTTTTTATTAGGTTGCTTCATGCTGACTTTGGACAACAATATTTCTGTGGGGTCCTGTAAAAACTAAAACAATGATTACATTCTAATGAACTGACTTTAAATATCTATAACCATTCTCAGAGTACTGGGTAAGTCCATATTTAAATCTAGTTAACCATATGACATGACACTATTTTGAAACTGTCCTGAATAGTCAATATTTCAAAAATTATCACTGAATGATGTACAGCTGTTCTTCCACCATGACCAGATATGACTAAACTTTTATTGGATTTGTGGGCTGCTTTTTTGGAGGCTTCCTGGGGGAAGCCCTGAGATGCATTTCCCAGTGGTAAAAGGTTGCCTTCTTTATCTCTTGTGGACCTACATTTATTTGTCCAGTGTTGGCTTTTGCCACATCTCCTGCAAAACCAAGAAGGTAGTGGCCTTTTGTTTGAATTATTCCTTGGATGGGCAGTATTTCCATAAGTACCTTGCATACAATTTCAATTTATTTGGTCTGTCTTACCACAATTAAAACAAATGACATTTTGATTCCATATCCTAACACTGGCAATAGCTTGACTTACCCAATTCACTTAGTCACTTTGGAGAGATTCAGCATTAATTGCATACTGAATCCATTCTTCTATGGTGCAGATCTGATCTTTAATGTCATGAGCACTCTCTTATATTCCATATTAGCATGGTCAAAGGCCAAAAAGAGTATTAATTGCTTTCTAACTCCTGGATCCCACATGGCTCTACGTACAGCTTGAGTTAACCTCTGTAGAAAGTCAGTATAAGACTCATTCAAACCTTGTCTGACTTCGACTCACTTTTCTTTCCTGGGTCTAAAATCTTTTCCCAAGCATTTAAGGCAGCAGTACAGCACAGCAATAAGGTGTGCTCATCATAAATAGTCTGAACTACAGCAAACTGGCATTCACCAAGGATTTGTTCTTTGGAGATATTAACACCCCTAACTTGTCCCTTAAATTCTGTGATTCTAGCCTTTTCTCTAAGCCAATTCCTCCATTGCAAGTGTTGAAGATGGTCCAAAACCACAGCTGTCAGCTGTGTCCAGTCATTAGGAATGACCCGATTTTGTGCTGACCATGAGTTTAGAAACTGCTTAACATATGATGATTGAACACCATGTAGCAATATAGCCTCCCTAATATCTTTCATATCTTTCATCTGAATGGATTTATGATTATATTCTTAGATATCATAAACAAAACATAGCAAAATTAGTATACTATAGAAGAAGTTCAGGATGTCTTTTGCTTTTTCTTCAGAGAGCAGCATTAAAGGAAGACATATTTTGATGCCTTTTAATATTTCGTTTCTTTAAATGCAATCTTTTTATGATTTCTTCTCAGCAGTAGAACTGTCAGTTTCATCAATGAGTAGTCCACACTTTCTATACATTTTTTCAATATAGACCGCAGTGTGTTTGGGATATATTTATTCAGTCCCTGGTTCAGGAGGCTGAAGCACAAATTTCTCTGCAGGGGTATAGTGGTTTCCTTGCCCACTGATCTGACAAGTTCTATTTAAGCAAGATGTTGTCTTTATCTACCTTACTCTTTCCTCACTTCAGTTTGTCCTTGAAGAGTAGATATTCCTGTGAATGCTGCCAAACTAGGTTGCTAGAAGAACAGAGTGATAAAAAATAAGGAATGATAATTATTCTTATTGTTACAAACAACCAGGACTCATCCCATACAAATATTCAAAAGAGAATGAATATTAATGAAGATTAAGAGAATCCCATTGACATAAAGTGTGAGACACAGAACAAAGCCTCCTCTATACTCATTCTCTTTGAGGCCACTTTTGAGACTTCAAAGTGGTTTCATTTATAAATTTATCACCAGGTTCACACACTGCTGATCAACATTTATTCTTCTACCTTATCTGTATCTCATTGTTTCTTCATTTTTAATAGTATATCTTACTTAAAATATTTCTCTTTACCCTTTCTTCTCCTGAATCCCCCAAAATGCCCCTATGTCTTCTCACTTTCAAATTGATGGCCTCATTTTTATCATTTGTTATTGCATGCACAGACACAAATATATAGCATAGGTCTATGCAAATGTACATATGCATGCAATAACAAATAGTATAGCATATATATTCCTAAACATTACCTATATTATGTCACACACACACACAATATATATTTTCATTGGTGACCATTTGTGCTCTTCCCTATGGATAGCCCCTTCCTCTCTCAGTTTTATTCAATTGCCTGTAGTACTGTGAGTGTGAATGAAGACTTATAGCTTTTCACCATGTAGTTTTAGTTGTGTTCATTGGTGTCATCCTGTTCCTCTTTTTGTTGGGCTGTCATGTTGATGAGACTTTATAGATATTGCTTTATTATCTAAAGAAAGATGTTTCTTGTTACTATGCTGATGGGACATAAGAGGCAGATTCTAGATGGCTCTGAAAAAGTACAATAGGACAAGAAAGACACTAAATATTGGCAGAAACTCTTTTTTTTAAAGACATTTTCTTTTTATTCCCTCTCACTTCTTGCCTCTGGTCTCTCTCTGTTTTTCTGTGGCTCACATTCCTTTGTCCTCTGGCTTATCCTTCTTTCTTCTTTCATATGAGTGCTCTTTCTCATATCTTCCTATTTTTGCATTTTTTTCATTAAAGTAACACATGTACACACATATAAATACATGCACACACCTAATCACACAAACTTTCCTGCAATTCCAAATCTAGCTGCTCATAAACGAGAGAAATAATTTGGTATTTATCCTCTAAATCTGGCTCATTTCATTTAACAGTATATCTAGTTCAATTTATTATGCTAAAAATGACATAATTTCATTTTTTAGGCCTGACTACAACTCCATCATATCATTGTGTCCACTCCTAACACAATGCTATTGATGCTTTGCTGCCTATCTAGATTATTTTAGGAAGTAAAATAATGATGCAGTTGCTTTGGAGGGATTTAGGATGGGACTGATCTCTAAGCTTGCATTTCACAGTGTGAACATGTTAGAGGTCCTAGAGTATTCTTGCACTTAGATAACTAAAAACCAAGTGAAAGGGAGATCCTTTAAGATGATCCTGATAAAGTAGTAGATTTTCAGTAGGAGGCTAGACTAGCTAGAGGAAAAGCTTAGGTGACAAGATAGGTGATGATGCCATCACACAGGCCTGCTCAGTCACCTCTGTTAAGTACAATATAAATGAGTTTCAAATACTAGAGTATTGAAAAATTCAACAAGATCTATGTATTCTGTACAGTTTAATAATTTACTTAACTATGTTTAAAATATCTGTATATCTGACATTTCATGTAAATGATGAAGTATTTTTGACAATTAGAAATAATTACTGGGTGACAATAAATGTCACATGACTAACAGTACAAATCAGACTAGCTTTTCATGTCAATAAAAGCATTGTATGTGAAGCACACTTGTTCTGATGTGTTTGACATTTCAGCACTTTTAGAGATACTGCTGATTCCCTTAGCTGACAATGAAGGTTCCCCTTATATAATGGATCAGCAAGCAGCACTGGAACAATTTCTCTTCACTGCACCCTCACCATACATAGTATCATATTGTTATAACCTTTATGCTGTGCTCAAAATAGCAGGATAACAGAATTTTAAATAGCATCTATATGACTCACACAGTAGATCAGAATGACAGTATAATAAGGTGAGGGCCAACTAAGTAGGTCTGAAATATTTATCTCCTAGTCTAATGCTGTACAAACATTTTGTGTTAATATGCATAAACAAATATTGAGAATTCATATTATGTAGCTGCAGATCTGGTGTGGGTGTGATAGCGTTTGGCCTTTTGTTCAGATTTTGACAATGAAATATGCTTGAGTTATTCATATACAGAATTCACAAAATAAAATAGAAATGTTAATTTATCTCTTTTCTAAGAAGTTAGTTAAATCCAGTATAAAAATCACAAGTTATACATTTATTAAGCTATGGTTTTACTGAAATTATTTGCATAGAAATGCAGGAATAGCTATCTAGTGATTAAATGGAGTATTATTATCCCTGTGAGCCCTTTTATTTTCCATACTTCATTAACATGAAAATTACAAAGATATCAGTTGTCTACAGGATATATAGCTATATCATGTTTTTTTTTAATGTGTTGCAAAGCTGGCCATTATGATATAAGCCTAAAATTCACAAATCTGGGACCCTTAGGCAGAAGAATCTTGAATTTGTAGTTAAACTATGATATATAGCAAGACATAGATACTCTTTAAAAATTTGACCCAAAATAATCTATACTATATTCAGCATAAGTGTTTTTTTTTCCTGTTCACAGCAGTGATGTGTTGGTGTAGACATTACCTGAAATGTATATTTTTTGTCCAATATTTGGATTTATACATCCCATCATTGAAAAAAAATAGGAAAAGTCAATAAATTGAATAAGGAACCTAGTAAATATTTTACTTAACTTAATACAGTATTTTTGTAGTACATTTAATATAGTATTTTTGATGTGTGACTTTTGAGGGACTCTGTAGATTTCTATACAAAAGCTTGTTGGGACTTCATTTAGAATGGTAGGGTCTCACAGACTATTGCCTGCTTTCATCATGTTCCACCCACTAAAAAATGGATACTTCTCAAAAATGATTAACCACAAAGCAAAGACAGTAGGCTCTGACTCCCATGCTGTGACACTTTGCTTTGAGTATAAAACATGTAAAATTTCCTTCCCAAAGGCCATTCTTATGTATTCCTTTGTTCTTCAGGATATAAAGAAAGAAAGCATACAGGAATTTCTGAGTTGTGCAGATTTGCTGTCCTCTGCCTCTTCTAGCTGCTCTGTCTGATACTTAACAGTGTTTGGATGTGAACCACACTGAAAAAATTGAATTTTCAAAAAGTCTGTAGTCATTGATCTCAGAGAAAATATGCATGATTCTGTATTTAAAAAAGGCAACATTCACCATACAGAAAGAAATATTTATCTCCTTGGCCTTGATTTTGCATGTCTAAAAGTGTTTTTATCTAAAGAACTGTTACCTCCTTTACAGAAAAGTCATTGAAGAGATGTTGTAAAGCTGAACTCTGTTGATAAAGAACTATATAGAAGCAGATAGGAAACCGTTATTATCTTGAAATATGGGTTAAAATAAAATATGCCTTCAAATAAAGTTCTATATATTTCTCATTGACTGTGTTTTCCAAATATTATTTTAATAACATTTAATCCTTCCCTAGTCTTCTTCAAATTAGTGCCCTCTTTTTACATATACTATCATAACTCACACACACAGTACAAAATAGTACTATATATATGCATTTATATATACTCTATATAAAGTAAATTTATTGTGATTATGTTCGGTTACATTGTAAATAATTGTCTTGCCTACTGGTTTAAAAAAAAATCTTATTGGCTGAAGGCAAACATGAAGTGTGAGTCGGGCTACCACACTAAAAACACTCTGGGAACAGGAAGAGCAGAACAGAAATGCCAGCAGACGCAGAGGAAAGAAGACAACCATGCTGCTCTGAGAAAAGTTACCCAGCCACATGGCTAAGCAGATTAATGGAAATAGGTTGAGTTAAGATGAAAGGGCTAGCTAGCAATATGACTGAGCCATAGGTCAATCAGAATAAAATTAATATAAGACTTTGTGTGATTATTTGGAGCTAGACATCAGCAGAGCTAAGAGCAGGTTTGAACCTCTGAGGTAGGCCGGAAAGTCTAGACCAGAAACTTCTTATATAACCTTTGAAGTCCATATAATCTTACTTGTATTTTTTTTCACGGTTGACTGTTTAACACTGGGGTAACAATCACCTCTGATGCTCTCAGATTTACTCTCTCTAGTACATTGTGTGGGACTGAAGCCTCTTGGGCTTTCTCCTACTCAGTTTGACCTCTTCATTATTATCATTGTTGTTCATCTGGTAATTAACCATCATGCTTAAGACACTGAAATCCTATTTAACTACTCAGTGCTAGTGAAATTATGGTTATTGGTGGAGAATCTACAACCACAATTTTACTAAATCAGCAAAAACTCTAATACATATATAAACATTTGTCACAAATATGGCTCAGGAGACATTGCAGCATAGAGAGGTAGAAGAAAGATGATAAGAGCCAGAGGTTCTATAGAATTGTTGTGAGATTGTTTCTTTTAGAAGCATCAGAAGCTATATCTATAAATGCTCTTATTACTTTTAAAACAAAATTTACTTAATGTGAATTAACTAGCATGCAAACAAATGTGTACATATGAAAGCCCCTCTCTCTCTCACTCTCTCTCTCTCCCCCTCCCTCCCTTCCCTTCTCTCCCCCTCCCTCTTTTTCTCTCTCTGAGTGTTCTTGAATGTTTAATATATTAAAACCTGTTTCAATTTGCCATATTTTCTTGTGCATTATTTGCTTGTGAGTACCACTATACAACACCAGAATGGCTCATTCCTATATAACTATGTGACATTGAACAAGTCAAGCTAGCAGGACAAGTGGAACATAATTCTAAACTAAAAGAACAAGTGGATCATGATTCTACTTTCAACACAAAATTATAGCTTCATCCTTAAATGGCATAATAGATAGCTAGTTACAGAGCCAAATTTAAGTCATCGTGTCTCAGAAACACAGATACAGGCTAACACAAATTTCTTTCTTGAATATGACAAAAGTCTGATGATTTCTATAGTGGATGTACAAATTTGCATTCCCACAGCAATAAAAAATTGTTTTCCTGCTCTGCATATTGTTGCGAGCATGAAATGTTGCTTGTGCTATTTATCTTAGTCCTTCTGGCATGTGTAAGGTAGTTGTGATTTGCATTTCCTTGGTGACTAAGGATTTTGAATAACTCTTTTTCAACCACTTTTTTTTTTTTCTGTGAATGCTTTGTTTATAACTGCACTCCATTCTTTTAGTTGGGTTATTTGAATTTTCATATCAAGCTTATTGGGTTCTTCAAATAATTTTCATATTAACCCCCTACAAGTTGTTGAGTTGCCAAAAATGTTTTCCCATTTTGTGCATTGTTGCTTAGGCTAAATGACTTTGTCATTTTTATATGGATGATCTTCAGTTTCTTGAGATCCAATTTATTACTTGTTGATCTTTGTGCCTTCGTTAATGGTGTTTTGTTCAAAAGTCTTTTCCTGGGCCAATGTGTTGGCTTTTCCCCAATAGTTCAATCAATTTTAGTGTATCAGGTTTTATATTGAGGTCTTTGATCTGTTTGGAGTTGTAGTTTGTGTAGGGTAATAGGCATGGGTCTATTTGAATTCATTTACATGAATCCAATTTTACCATCAGCATATTTTGAAGATACTATATTTTTTCAAAGTGAATGTCTATTTTCTTTATTAAAAAATTCCCTCTGAATTTTTTTTCCATCCCTGTATATCCTTATTCAGAGGGAAAGATGAACACAAAGAAAATATAGGTGTAGCAATCTTATTTGTATTTCTACCCTTGATAAGCCATGCTTATCATTCTTATCCTCTGTATAGTTATTGTTAACTCTTCCACATTTTAAATTCTTTTTACTGTGGTTTTTTTTTTGATAAATACAAAATAAAGAAGGAAAAAAAAATCATGTATTTGAGCTTATGTGTTTGTCTTCATTTAGATTCCACTGATCAGCATGTTTGTTTTTATGCTAATATAATTCTGTATATTCTATAATTATTTATTTCCTTGCACTATTTCTATTTTCTTTAATTGATTTCTTTATTTCTTCACTGTTGTGTTTTCCTGGATTTCTTTAAGTGATTTGTTCATTTCCTCTTTTAGGGCCTACGTGATATTCATATAAGCTATTCTTTAGTTGTTGTTCTTTTGTTTATTGTTTGTTTTCTTTTTCTAATTTAACATTTTTATTGAATCTTTGTAAATTTTACATTATACATTCCAATCTCACACATTTTACCATCCTTTCATATCTGCCCTCTATCCTGTAATCTTCTTCCAAGATAAAACAAAATAAAAATTTCTTATCTGGCAACCTATAATGTGTCAAAGTGAGTCATACTCTGTACCCTTTAATCCATACATCTCTACTTCCAAGTATTTATTGTAATTAATTATTGGTCTGCTTTGAAGCCTTTATTACACTATTGATGCTAGGCCCTTACTGGAACTTTTTTGGGGGGATATCTTTTTGGAAAAGGAGGGAAATGTAGTGGAATTGTGTTGTGTTTCATTGTCTTGCCTATTGGTTTAATAAAAAAAAAAAAAGCACTGATTGGCTGGTGTAGCGGGAAATTAGGAACTGTATATGTAAACGATCATAAGAATGGAGACGAGCTGGGCGTGGTTAACTGAAAAAGATTCTGGAAGTAGACTTTCGAGGGAGGGGACCAGGACAGGAAGTCGTCATTTTCTCACGAGAGTTCCCCGACCGAGTGCGCAGTTTGCTCCAGCTGCCCGGGAGTTCGGACGTACGACGTGGGGATGAAGAATCTTCCTTAGAAAGGCTCTGGCGCGCAGCAACCTCATCTTGTCATCTTTTCTTAAAACTGGCTCTGTTTTATAAGCTATTTTCTCCAAATAAACCCTGTTTATAAACATATCTCAGGGCGGGTTTTTACCGCGATAATTGGCGCCCAACATGGGGCTAATTCGACAAACCCGCCGGGTTCCTCACTCGCCCACAGAGCCGGTCTAAACGACTTTAATTACCAGCTGCGCACGAGCCTCCTATAAACAACCAAAAACAAATCTGCCCATAGCCGACCTCCTGAGAGACAGATTGACCCGTTCTAGTAGAGCACGCCTGATAAAATTTGTTAAAAGATCCAAAAAACACCCTCCCAGCCAAATCGCCACTTTGTTTCCCCACACCATTGCTGCTGCTGCTGATCACGACAGCAACATCTGCTAGCCATAAGTTCTCATTACATCTGAGTATATTTTTTTCTTCCTTTTCTTTTCTACATATTTTTTTTCCTTTCTACAATGTCTTACCAAATAAATGTTCAAAATTTTTCTCACTTTGTCACAATAATGATAAAAAATTATTTCCAAGATTACACATTTAGAGGTTACCTCCACCCAAGAGTCTTTTTGCTTTTTTATATGATAATATACTTCATACTTAGCTATTTTAAAGCATCTCAAAATAAAAAACATAAAACTAAGATGTCTGACATAAATAAACATATAAAGACACTCCAAAAACTCATTGTTTCCATAGAAGAGAGGTCTACTTTGATTACAAAAAAATTTAGAGCTCACATTAATAAAAATTTTAAAAAACTAAATAAAAAATTTAAAAAAATAAATAAAAATTTTGTTAAAAAAATACAGGCTTCATATTAATAAAAATTTTATAAAATTAAATAAAAAATTTAAAAAAATTAATAAAAATTTTAAAATAATAAATAAAAACTCTAAAAAATTTAAACAAAAAATAATAAAAAAATAAATATAAAATCTAAAAAAATATTCCATTCTATAAAATTATTAAAAAAATCATTTATAAAAAACTTTAAAACACTAAAAAAGACCATTACCTCTAAGTTACAAGATTATAAAACTCGTTTAAAAATTTTAAAAAAAAATTTTAAGACAACACCTGCTCAAAATAACCCAAAGCCCCCTCTTAAACAATACTATTACAAAAAAAATTCTTTACCTAAAATAATTACCAAAGGACTGTCAGCGTACTCACTGTCCGAAATGGACCTGCAAGATAAAAAATAGAGACTGCTAAAGCCTGCCTAGACAAGATAAAACGGTCCTACCAAAAAATACCCTGCTTCTATAAAAACTTGTCAGATATCCTAGGCCAATAGCCACAAAGATAAATGCTCCCGCTATACAGAGAAGTGGTAGATGACTGTCCAAGTAGTTAACTAACGTTGTCTTCTCCTAAATTCTAAAAGTTACTTCATGATTCCAACTTTAGATATATATTTTCCTTCTCAAATCTTGATGGTGTTAAAAATTAAATAGTTAAAGTTGTTATTACTTCACATTTCAACAAAGACACTCAAGTGTTAAAACTCTATTGTTTAAAATAAACAACCTTAAAACAATCCCTATACATTTTCTCATATCAACATTTTAAATATTAAATTATACTTTATAGTTGTTGTTTGTTAACAATAGTTTGACCTCACTTATGTTAGTACCTGTCTCTTTCCCAGACACTGTCTTATGATGATCCCTATAATATGTAGTTTTATACCTAGTTTAAAACCTTCCTATTTAGACAAAACGGGGAGATGTAGCGGGAAATTAGGAACTGTATATGTAAACGATCATAAGAATGGAGACGAGCTGGGCGTGGTTAACTGAAAAAGATTCCGGAAGTAGACCTTCGAGGGAGGGGACCAGGACAGGAAGTCGTCATTCTCTCATGAGAGTTCCCCGACCGAGTGCGCAGTTCGCTCCAGCTGCCCGGGAGTTCGGACGTACGACGTGGGGATGAAGAATCTTCCTTAGAAAGGCTCCGGCGCGCAGCAACCTCATCCTGTCATCTTTTCCTAAAACCGGCTCTGTTTTATAAGCTATTTTCTCCAAATAAACCCTGTTTATAAACATATCTCAGGGCGGGTTTTTACCGCGATAGGCTGGAGGCAGACAGGAAGTGTGGGTGGGGCTTCCAGACTAAGAAAACTCTGGGAACAAGAAGAATATATCAGAGATGCCAGAGATAACTGGATGAGACTCCAATAGAAGCAGAGGAAAGATGAAATGCTGCTCTAAGAAAAGTTACCAAGCCACATGGTTAAAGAAGATAAGAATCATGGGTTGAGTTAAGATATCTTAGCAAATCATATGCCTGAGCCCTAAGCCTATCCATATAAAAATAATATGAGTTTGTGGTATTCTGTGGGACTACACTCGTTTCTGAAGGATTGTGGGTCCAAACCTTGAGGCTAGGCCCAAAAGTTCAGCCAGAAACATAATACAACAACAACATACAAGAAAAACATCAAGGAAAAACACATTATAAATGATCGGACCATAGGTAATTAGCAAATTGCAGAGGTCATTGCAATAGCTGTCCTATTCTGAAGACTGTATCTAATGTATCTTTCACTGCAGATACATGAGGATAGTAAATATAAATATCTAGTCTCAAACACCATCAAGGATCTGAGAAGGAAAATTATATAACCTGAGTAAGCAGGAAGTCCAAACAAGTGACTTCTGAAAAATGCAAGAAATGACAAAAGCAGCTGGCTTCTTTGACAACCACTCAATATTTCTCTGCAGCATTGGGATAACAAAATTTGGCTATAGTTCTAGAGTATCTTACAAGGAATAATCAAAAGCAAAAAAAAAAAAAAAAAAAGAATTGAAAGACTGTCCTACCTTGTTTTAACAAGGTTCAGCAGTTGTTTTTCCTTGTACCTTGGTTGTTTAGAGTGGGCAGCATGCTTACGGTCATCATTTGAACCATGGGCAGTTCTTTGTCCAATAGGTTAATTTTTCTAAGAAAAAGAATTCATATGAATTGGCTTTAATGTCTATCATTCTCATGAGAGTATATCAGTGGTGCCAGGTGCAGTCAAGTTTCATTTCTACAGAATTTTAAGCTGTTAAAACATTTAAATGCCACATCCTCTAGGTCTTTAAAGTATTTGTAGATTACCTATCTCCATGAAATATTGTTCTGCATATCTAGAAAACCTAATGACCGTGACTGTAAATTTCACAAACATGAGTGACTATTTTTTATAAGTCTATATAGCTTAAAGACTAAAGATTCAAATTATAAAAAAGTCTTTAAACAAATGTACAGTATAAAGACAATAACTTTGAAATTGTGACAATATTAAAATTACCCAGAGGTAGAAATGTATAGTTGCAATATGACAAAAATATTCTCAGTTTGCATAAGTACTCAAATTATCTGAGAAGTAATATATATGTCATATGACAAATAATTACATTTGTTTGAATATGCAAAAATATTTTAAACAAAATAGTAATATACTTGTATATATATATGTATAATTTTGAATTAAGAACAATATACAAATTATTTTTAATAGGAAAAGAAAATAACTTTAAATATGTACCAGTATACAAGAATTCATACCAATGCAAATTATCTAAAATTGATAGTTGCTTTTCTAGTTTACAAGTAGATATAACAATCTACCATATTATTCTAACCTATTTTTTCTTATTCTAAATAAGATTACTGAGTCTAATCTTTATTGTTTCACCCCAACTCTGTAACAATTTATTTTTCATCAATTATAGATGACAATTAATCATAATCCTGAGAATAATAAAAACCTGTTGGGAGAAGGGGTGTCTTTTATCTTTTTATAATTACTTCCTGCTGTGTGTGTAGGAGGAATGACAATATCTCTTTTGGGATCCTGTAAATGACTAAACAATGGTTAATCTCATGAAGACTAGTTACCACATTCATAGTCAGTCTCTGAGTAATGGATAAACTTTATCTGAAGTTCTGGCCAGTGCAATATAAGAAGATGAATCAATTCAGCTAGCCATCTTGGAATTGAGCTAAACAGTTTATTATCTATGGGCAATATCTTAGAGAATGTGGCATTATTATGGACCAAGTATAATTGTGAATCCTCATTATCTTTTTAGAGACTTCAATGATAAGTTAGAAAAATTTATAATTCAATGTGGAAAACTTAAAAATTATTAATATCAAAATGGAAAGTCTTAATTTTAAGGTAATACTATATGTAAAGATACTTTCTAAAGAGTCAAAATAAATAAGAGGGAAATAAGGTTTGTGATAAGAATAGTCCATAGATATTTTATATCCTTGTGTTTTATACCTGGCGACTCTTGATATGAGACAGAAACTCTGCCTCTTTCTTTTAACAACATGCCTAGATTTGGAGAAGGGGAGAGACATACTTGCTCCAAAGTCAGCTTTCATTTTAATTGAGTTGGAATTTCAACTTATTTGAGAAGTAAAAAGATATCAATATTAAGGAAGTGAGATTTTACAGTCCAGAGAATATTTGTATCAATTGTATTAGATTTTTTTTGGCTTGGTAGTGTTTTCTGAATAGCCCTTCCATCTTCTTTAAATGTCTTGTTATAAAAGTTTCTGGTCCTACCTAGCACCAGGTCCAGATTTGTACTTTCAAATAATTACAGAAAGGCTTATATTAATTATTAACTGTTTGGTCTATGGGTCAGGCTTATGACTTGGTTACTCTTATACTTTAATTTAACTCATATTTCTATATGTATTTAGGCAGGTTGCTTGGTACCTGTTTTACTCAGTGAAGCATTCTCATTCTGCTTCTTCTCCATCTTGCCGTCTTCTGTGCTTTGCTTTTCTGCTTCCCAGAATCGTCCTAATCTAGTTGCTTAGTTTCTACTTTCTGTCCTGATACTTGACCAATCAGCATTTTATTAAATGAATACAAGTGACAAATATTTACGGTGTACAAAAGCATAGTCCAACAACAATGTCTAGATTTCCATGGTATTTTGATTTCTTAAAAGTTTTTTCTTATTGAAAAACAAACAAACAAACAAAACAGAACTAACCCAACCCTTATTTGGTAAGTCTTCCATTTAAGATACAGAATTGACAAGACAGCCTGTTCAAAAAATTAAGATATAAAATGGAAATATATACTCACAAACACAGAAATGAAAAGACAATGCTTCTTGTTGTCTCTGCCAAAAAAAGGATGAATAAAGTTCTATAATAGGTCACCAAACCATGGTGTCAGAAAACCATCTACATCTGAGAGAGGGAGCTCAACCTTCCTTCTTGATTCTTATGTGGTCACTTACTCAGAGTAGACTACGTCCTTGGTTAGTGACTCCAATTTCATTGACTAAATGGATTGAATTCTCACAACAAATACTGTGGTATTTCATTCACACATATGTCATTAATATGTCACACATAAGTCATTAATATGTCACATATATGTTTGACAATGCCTAATTGAAGTTAGTGCATGTTCCAGAAGATGTAATCTATTCCTAATACTGTAAACACAAACCAATATTCATGACTAGAAAATTATTAAATCACAGTTGTCATGCTAGGATTACTGTTTAGCTGAACTGCCATTGTATTACTCATTTCCTAAATATTAATTTGTGTATCCACAGACGAATGATACTCCTATCTCCTATATTTAAGCAGAGAAGCCTCTCCTTACAGTAAATAGACGTAAACATAAAAACTCATGGCTACACAAGATGTTGAGGGAAAAAGCATGCCTAAAGATTCAGGCCTAAGTAGAATATTTAAAACAAATTCTTAATGGTTCAGGAACACTGTGAAATGATGAATACAAGGAATAAAATATAAGACCCCGGGGAAAAGAAATAAGAATACTATATTCTACCCACAAAACAGCCATGAAACCTTCCACTCCAAACCAAGATGCTATCTTCAATTAACACTTCTTGACAGAGGAAAATCAAGATTTGCCAAAAGTGTTGCTGGGTAATATATTACACTCCAGGGCAATCCCAATGATCATAAATTGTTGGGAAACCTAAAAGTAAACTCAATGATACTTTTTTTGGAACACTTGTTATAGCTTGCTTTATTTTGATATTTTTCTTATCTTATTGCTCTTTTCTTATTTGCTTAACCCAAAAGAATCTAAGTTAACATTGCCTAAAGATGCTTACATGTCTATTTTTACTACCTTATCAGTGTTCACAACAATCAAAAATTAACAGTATCCTAGATACATATCAACAAATAATCCTAACTCTAACACTAAACAATAAGTTTTGCTATTCAGTTGTAAAGAATATATGCTACTTTCAGAAAAATGATGCGACTGGAAAGATTACGCCAGACCCCAGAAAGATGAAAGTATTTTCTTTTATATCTAGATTGTGCGTATTTATGGAGAGATCACATGAAAGTGTAGAATGATACTTATCAAATCTTTATATTCTCTCTAGAATGTATATTTAACAACACATAGTCATACAAGTTGAGAAAGTATAAGAGGCTTTAGGGAAGACAGAGTAGTAAGAAGAGAAAGGAGTGATGGAGGAGTTTGGTGTGAAGGCAATTACATATGTGCAATCTGAAATCATATAGCATGCCAAAATATAATGTAACACATTATTTTGTGTGATTAATGAAAACAATAAAAAGCTGAACCTGTGTATGTCAAATGTCTGACATTATGATTACATGATGATGTTCATACATACTTCTTTCATTTCTATCAGTCAGATATAAGAATTCTACTTCCCACACAGACTTAATAACACCCAGAATTGCTTATCTTTAGAAACTGTAAAAGAATTATAGTACTATTTGGCTTTTTCTAATAGTAGTCACATTATACATATTTTATGAGTTAATATGTCGTGATTTATATTTTCAGAGATATGTCTATTTGATAAATTTTATTACATTTTGCTAGTCTTCTTGTTTCACCACTAAATTGTGATTTGAAATACTTTCAAATTATTGCTTTTATGGCTTACTGTATGTATTTATGTTTGCCTCAGTACATATTCCATATATATGTACATATATATGCAAAATCAGTATTTCATTCATTCTAGCAACTCTATAAGAAAGTAATATGTAATGATCATCCAAACACTCCTGTTGTTTCTCTGGTTTTTATCTTATAATTTTTGAATTTTTACCTGAATGATATTACTATTTCTTTAGAAAAATTTTTCGTGTCTCCAAATTATAATATATTTCAATATATAGGTCAGATAATTGTATAAATTATATCTTAACAATACTGAGTAACACATACTTAGATATGATTTTAAAACATGATTAATAAAATTCTATATATCTAAGTGCATATTATTTTCTTATTTTCTGTCAGGTTAGTACATGAGTTCTTCATACTGATATTGCATAAATATATACATATATGTGAAAATCAGTATTTTTTATTGCAGCTCACATAAATAAAGTTGAATGTGCAGTGACTCCATATCATTAACCTTATGACCTATAATTATTACTATTTTTAATTCTAACACTTTGCCTACTTTCCAAGTAAATTATCATACCATCTGCAACTGAAGACAATTTCTCCCTTTGAATTCAGATGGCTACTTTTTTTTAAACTCAGTGTATTTCTCTGATTTAACACCACCATTAAAAATGTGACTAAAGTAATTATTCCAGATATACATTTTTTTCATAAGCCTGGAGAATACTGACTGTCTTTCTTTAGTTAAGATGAGGCTATTCACAGCTTTTCTAAACTTTACATGAATAAATTACAGGGACTTTGCTTCTGCTGTTATTTGTTGTTTATTATAGATTTATCTTTAATTTTGTCAACTGTTTTATATTCTGAAAATTGTTTTAATTTCTCAAAACAATTAATCGCACAAATTAATTTTGTAATATTGAATAATGTTATATTCTTAGATTAAACTGTATTTGATCAAGATGTAGTATCTTTACATATTTTAGGATTTCATTTGTTTAAAGACATATAAGAATGTTCACATATGTCACTGAAGCTTTTTACCAGGTGACACATACAGTTTTACTAATTCCTTAGCACTGCTCTCCTCTTCTTTATTCTGAAAAATATTCTCATTATGTCACTATATTTTTTCCTTTATGAATTTCTTTTTAATGTTTTTATAATTTGACATTTCTTTGTTGAGTGTTTATGCTATTTCAACTGATTTCGTACAATTGTAACTTCTTGGCAGATCTTTTAAAGGTTATTTTATAGTCCTTGTCATACAGCTCTAAAAGGAGATTTACCTTTCCATGAGCTGGGTGTTATGTTCTCTTTCAAATTTTTATTTATTTTGCCTTAAAATATTTTATTTTTATCATCACCAATATTAAAAATCTTGTGTTAAATAATTGTTAATAAAGATCCTATGTTAGTTTCCTATTTTTTTTAATAAAAATTATTTAATTTATAACTATGAATCCTTTTAGATTATATAGTGAAGACTTTATCTATACGTTTCTGTTCTTTTTGATTGATATTTTTTCCTGGAAATCCCACTGTTCCCTACTTGCTTAACCTGAAGAATTGAAGGAGCTTTTCAGATCAGTCTCCTAGTGTCACTAATTAGGGAAGATTTATTTTAGTTAGAAATTTACTATCAGTCAGGCCTTGCAATGGTGGAGGGCAAATTAATGGGAGTGGTGAATCTTGCTTACCATCCTAGGCTTTTTATTCATGGTGGAATTTTTAGAGTGTCAGAATGAGAAACCCTGACCTTGGTTCTGCCTGTATAGCCTCTGTTTGGGATAGAGTATGTACAGACCAATAGGAAATTCTAACAGGAAGGAGATTGTACCTAAGAGCAATATATGTTTTTGTGTTTCTTTAACTATTTATTCATTAAAGATTATTACATTTATTTGTAGTTTACATGAAATTGTATAATGACACCAACATTTGTGTGACTTGCTACAACTACATTGTGATTTACACACCCCAGACTTAGCCTTCCTTTCACCTCTTTCTTACACTGATTTTCCATTGATTACATTTTATTGCTTTGGCTGCTTTTTACTGCTTTTTTAAAGGAAATCAGAACCATTTTAGCTGATGCAACTTGACCTACTTATTCTCTAATTTCAAGTGCTGAGAGAAATTGATGGTGCCATGCTTCTTTTCCTTTGTCTTCTCTACTTTTCAGAGAAAGGAAAACATTTAGGAATGTTTTGAAGAAGGGTTTTGAGAAATTAGTGAAGTCTTACAATTCATTATTCTTTGTTCATACCTGCAGGATCATTTTTCTTTTATAATCAAGGGTTATTCAATTTTACACCAAAAAAGAGATTCTCAATAAATAGTAATTAAATTAACAGATACAGTGGCTGCAACATTATTTAACATCTGACATTCTATAGAGCTTGTGATCCCATCTCTAACACTGCCTATGATAAGCATAGCTCAGAGGTTCTCCATGAATGTGACTGGGAAGTTCAAGTACAGTCTATAGGAGGGCAGGAAAAAGTCAAGAGCATGAGGAATATTGAGTCTATGATAGTACTTTTGAGAAAACTATTTTTTATTTCTCAAAATGTATATTGATAGCAAGGGAAAACCAAGAGTTAAAAAATAATCAATAGTAATAGGGATGATTATAAGAAATGGTACAACTTAATGATGGCTACATTATTTTAATCTTTTTTGTTTCTAGGTTCAGGTTCTTCGGAATGCTGGAGAGGAAGTGACCCTGACAGTGTCATTTTTAAAAAGAGCACCTGCTTTTCTTAAACTCCCACTGAATGAAGATTGTGCATGTAAGCATTTCTAAAGTAGAAAGGATAATTGCTTTGCTTTTGCTTCCCATCTCTCATTTCTTTACACAAATATTTTATTCTTAGAATACAGTGTGATATATTAACACAAACACACATTACTTGAAGTCACCAAATCATGTGGAATTAGACTCACTTACAAGTCAAAAATTTATACTTTTATGTTCAAACTGTTCAAACCGTTCATTTCTAGTGATTATGAAATCTGTTAGTTAACATTGATCACTCTGCTATCTTTCTGCACTTCATCCGACCCATGACTTCACCACTCATGTGTTTCTTAACCATGCTTACTATTTTAGCAAACAATGTCTTTTCAGATTTTTCTACTACTTAAAACACTTTCTTCCTCTTTTTCTATCTGTCTTTTTCTTTCTTCTTTTTTTTTTTTTAGCTTTCTCTCTCTGTGTTTGTGCACACACGCCTGTGCACATGTGTGTGTTGTTAATGTATGGTAAAGTTTCCTTATCCTTTGTTTCTGAAAACGAGTAAAATTTCCGTCAAATTTGACCTTTCATCAATTAATGAACATTTACTTGGTTACATTGGTTTGCTATTGTCAATAAGGCTGGATTTGTAAAATTATCACTTTGAGATCATGCTTTCTATTGTGGGGAATGTATACCCAAAAGTGGGTTTTCTGCTTATTTGATCTCTGAATTATGTTTTAAATATTAACTTCAGAGCCTTCTATGGGGACATAGCCATTTCACATTCTGACCAACATCCTCTACACTTCCTAAGTCTAAATCATAGGCAATATTTTGCTATTATTTTTAGTGAGTATTACAGTGGTATTGTAGTTTTGTTTGAAGTGTCTTAATTATTTTTGATAGTCAGCATCTTTGAACATATTTTTTCCTCATTTCTATCTCAGTTTACACAGATATCATCTATATGCTGAAATACATTCTGACATGGTCTTATGCTGCAACAAGTTCTTTGAGTCACACATAACTTTGTCATCTTGAGTCTGAAATGTTTTTCAGTTATCTTCCACCTATGCTTCTTAATATTTCTCCTCTTCTTCATGAATCAATAGTCTTTGAAGATAATTTGATATAGAAATCATATTTAAGAGAGAGCATCTGATTTCTTAAGTTTTCTGTACATTGACCAGTTTTGAGCTTCAATGTTAGTTGCTATCTATTTCAGGAAAAAATTTCCAAGATAAAGATTCAGCCATGCACTAATTTATGATTAAAACTATAATTAATGAGGAGTTTGCTAATTCCACTTATCAGAACAGTAGTAAACTGTACCCAATAGCCCATGATATAATTTTTTAATATATTATTGATCTCAAGAATATAGCAGTCCCATAAATTTTTTTTTGATTTAACACTTAATTCCAATAAAAAGAGTGGTTGATCATTCATACATTTATGCCTTTATTGTATTGCCAGGTAAGTCTTTATTGAAGTTTTATAGTTTTATCACAGAATTCATAGATTCATAAGTTTATTTTTGTTCTGGTACTGTATATACTATATTTCAGAACAATGTAGACTAACCAGTAGTGTAGCACCAACTAGAGTTCTATATGTTCTATAACATAAAAAAAATCATCTTCAGCAATGTTTTACCATCAAGCGTTAGTGGTAACCAGTAGCATTGGTAATAATCTAAAATATTTGGAAGACAATAAAGAACTCATTGGCTAAAAATTCTAAAAAGATATGACTCATTCCTGATACTGGGGTCTTATTTGTTAGCATATGGTGTTTAACTTGGGCATTAATTTCCCAATTATAGTGTAACTATATTTAAATTAATTTTGTTAAATTTTTGTGCTATTTAGGGAAGCTTGAATTTTTTCCATCTTCTATTACTATTATTTTCATATTTTTAATGGTGCCTCTGATTTCCTAGATGTTTTATGTTAGAAGTTCTTTATATCTAACACATTCTTTGAAAGATGAATCTATTTCTTTGATTGTATCTTCAATATCTTAGATTCTCTCCTCTATCTCTTGAATTCTTTTGTGATGCTTTTGTTTGTAGTTCTTTGTCAGTTCTCCAGATTTTCCATTTCCAGAATTTTCTCAATTTCTGTTTTATGATTGCTCTCATTTAGATTTTTATGTCTTGAATAGTTTTTTTAAGCTGTCTGATCTTTGCTGTTGTTGATTTTGTTGTTTCATTATTTATTTATTTATTTATTTATTTATTTCCTCTCTTGACATTTTTAAGAGATTTTTTTTTTTTGAATTACCTCTAATTTTGTGGCTGCCTTTCTTAGAATTTTTTAAGATAGTTTTTCATCTCTTCTTTACAGACCTACATCATAATCATAAATTTTGTCTTAAGATTTTTCTCTTTTGCTTTAGCTGTTGGAATATTTAGGAATCTCCGTAGTGAGATAATTATCCTCTTGTTGTGATATAGTGCCCTGGCTCTTGTTGTAATGGTTATTACACTTACCGTTAAGCATCTCAGTTTTTAGTGATTATACATTTAGATGCTAATTTCTTGATTTCTTTCTTTTTTTTTTTCTTTTTTTTTTTTTTTAGTTAGATGGGTATTTTCTTATTTGGTTTGTTTTCTCCTCTTATCTTTGGGATTCCTTACTCTGTGGTTTAATTAAGAGTCTGTTTGTGTTAGGGGCTAAGCTTCTGGTTGCCTGGATAGCCTCTGATCCAGCAGGGAATTTCATCCCAAGTTTTGTGAAAATGTTTTTGCTATGTATTTGCTTGGCCTCTGATCCAGTCTAGGAATCTTCTGTATTTCAGATGCAGTTCTGGCTTCTACCTGGTTTTCAGAGATTACACTCTTGTCTCTAGTTTTCGGAATGTTGTTCTGGCCTCTATGGATAAGTGTTATTTCATGGTTTGGGTGGGGTAGAAGCTTTCTGCCAGAGCTATAGGTTTGGATATAGTGATACAAGGTAATTGGAGTTATGGTGGGCAAATACAGGTGAGTTACACAGTGTCTCATTTGGAATTCAGGATGCTGGCCTGGTCTCTGGTGAACAAGAAGGCTTCTGCTAGAGATGTGGATAACGATACAATTCCAATTGTCTATTGTGAACACAGAATTTAAATTCACTTTCATATACTAAAATTCAGTGTGAAGCAGAAAAAAATATTTAAAAGAACATAATTTTAATATGATATTTTTAATTTTCTTTTGAATTGTATAATTTCTAGAATTCTTTGAAGTCATTTTTAAATAAAATTAGCTAGATTCTTTTCATGCTACTTCCCACTGAAGTGAAGATATTATTTTTATTAACTTTCCTATCACATTCTTTCAATATTTGCTTTAGTATGTATTAGCCTTCCTATCACTCCTAATTTGTACTTACTTTTTTTCAACATAACTATTGCCATAAATTTAACTATAATATCACTCTTGTTTAACTTTTAAATTATTACTTTATGTTTGTTTAATTTAAATTTATATTCCATTACATTATTAAGATGTGTGTATGCCATTCAATTTATAGCTAGATTCTTTCTTTGTATTCTTTTACAATTTTAGTTTTCTGAATGCTATTTTAAAATACATTCAAAGAATTTGATATTTTTGTGTTTGCAAGAAAGAGGTATTGTTTGATACTATTATATTTAAATATGTAAACATATTAAGCTTAATATGGATATACTTTAATGACATCAAATTAATGTTGTAAAAATAAAATAAATTTAAAATGTACATAAGGTAAAAAAATAAAATGCAAAATTTTAAAAAGAATTTATTACTTATTCTCATTGTGTGTGTATATATATTTAAGTATGTATGTAAGTACACTAAGAGCTTTTAATACTCAGGGAGTTCATGAGGTATTGTCATGTTCCATAAAACTGAAGGTAAAGCTGGCTGTGAGCTGCCATGTTTGTTTGTGCCAATAACTGAATCTGCATCTTCTGAAAGAACATCACGTGCTTTTAACAACTGAGCCATCACTCTAGCACTTTAACTACAAAATTTTTGCATTTAGACAGTGAAAACAATTAGTCCAAACAAATGAATTCTTAGCTTCAGGAAAAATTGTAGAGATTTGATACTAAAAATTAGAACAAGGCTTGTATGTATCATGTTTGGAAAAAAAAAACCATTCAAAGAAATTTGATACTTAAATTCAGCTGTGACCTTTCCAAAAATAATCAATTTGTCAAAGACATTAGAAACTCCAAAGTAATAATGTCTGATCACTCACAATGAACATGTAGTTTTTAAACAGTGACATCTTTCAAAATTGGGAACTTTTAGTGCATCATTCAATTAAGTTGATTAAAATTATTGATTGATTAAATTAAATATTGATCAAATTTAAAATATTTGTTTCTAGATTTTAATAAGGCTTGAATACATATTTTTGCCTCATATTATTAGAAAATTAAATAAATTTGATAAGGACTTTTAATATATTCTATAAGCTCCTGTAAAACTACAGTTTTTACTAATAGAATTGTCCATACTTTGAAATGAAACATAAAATTGAACATTGCAAACTAAGAAAATATTTTAATATTAAAAGTCTGGCTAGAGAAATCAGAGAGATGGCTAAGAAGTTAGTAATACTGGCTACTCTTGGGAAGACACAGATTTTATTTCTAAAAACCCGTTGTGGCTCATAAACATCTGTAACTCCAGTTCTAGAAGATTTTTTTTACTATCTTCTAGCTTCTCTCACCATGAGAAAACAATGGTGTTTCTAAAATTCAAATATTTCCATATTTTCATATTAAGTTTTTGTTCACTTATATTACTTGTCAAGCTCTGGCTTTGGTGTAAGTCAAATTTCCTTGTGTTTTCTTTTTCAATTTTCATATTATTATTGAAAATAATATAAATTTGTCAGAGTGACTTTAGAACAGCATGATATTGTATTCTGTAAGATGTTATGATTTTTTCTCCTGCAGGTGCTCCAAGTGATCAAAGCAGTGGTACCTCATCTCCTCTTTGTGACAGTGGCTTGCACCTCAATTACCATCCAAACAACACAGTAAGAAACCTAGACACAGAAAAAACTAATAAGAATGGCCTAAGAGTAAAATGTACCTGTATCTGTGGTTTGCTATTACCATTATTGAATCTGATTTTTCTAATAAACTTGGACTCCTTGGTGACTTCACTATTATTTAAGTGATAAAATAAATCACAAGGAAGAACAAACAGGCAGTTATTTTACGTGATGTTCTTTCTCTCAGGCATGTATTTTTAAGTCCTCTGTAAGTGTTGCAGACTTTGGACTATGACATTTAGAGTAATAGCATCATACATTATTTCAGAGCATGACATGCCACATAGAGTATTATGAACTACATAATTTGAAATAATTTTTATGACATTTTGATGACAGTTACCTAAATATAACCATCACTTGTTATTTTGGGGCATACCCTACAAGGAGAGAAAAATCTACCATGTACATTATGATTAGGCAAAATAATTGTTAAACTACATCTCTATTTAATAAATCATGCATTTAACATATTTTATTTAATTAAAGTAATTGAATTTTTAGTGTTTATTTTCCATATGACTAAATTTTTAGAAAATTAGTTATTTTTATTAATTATTTTGAAATTTCCTATTTTAGCATTCAAAATTCACATTCTAAAAAAAGAAAACTATTCTTTCTGGTTACATGCAGATTTAAGGATGAAATGACTGACCTGCAGTATATTTATTTTTCTTCAATAAAACACTATTCACTCAGTATGATAAATCAACAATTGAATTCTATTTCAAAAGACTGCCTTGAAATATTTACAAGTTCAATCAACTTTTGTTGTTCCTGATTACACTGACATTATTTCATAGTTAAATGACATATGCTTCTCAGGTTGGTTACCACATATATTTATTCATTTATTTTGAAATCAACAATATTTTTAACTTGTAATATAGTATGAGAGAATTTTTTTAGTTTTATTTTATTAATATATTATTTGTAAATAGTAAGGAGTTTTATTTTAATGTTTCCATACATATATGTGACATTCCATGGCCACATACACACTTCTAACACTTTTTATTATCTTCTTTTTTACCACTTTTTATAATTCCATATTTATAATACTCTCCCTTTTATCTTCATTCCTTTTCTACCCCAGATACCATATATGAGAGAAAACATACTTCATATATCTGTGTGAGATCAACATAATTCACTGAACAAAATGGCCTGTACTTCCATCTATTTTCATGCAAACAGTATAATACTGCCACCCTACCTACTTCATGGCTGAATAAAACTGCATTGTGCCTATTTAACATATTTTCTTTATTCGTTACTCCTTAATTTCAATTTTATAAATTTTTCTCTCATGTATTACATCCTCACTGTATTTTTTCCTCTCTCCCCTCTCCCCTCACTCCCTGACCCTCTCAGACAAAATCATGTCTCTCAGGGACGTCAACCAAACAAGACAAAATAAGGTACAGTAAGGGCGGGCATATGTCATCATATCAAGGCTGGATGAGACAACCCAGTAAGAAGAAAAGAGTCCTATAAGCAAGCAAAATAGTCAGAGACAACTCCTGCTCCCACTGTTAGGAAACCATAGGATCACCAGGCTACTCAGACATAACATAAATGCAGAAGACCTAGGTCAGACCCATACAGGCTCTCTGATTTCTGCAAACCACTATAGGTCCCAGACATTCTGTGGGCCTTGTTCTTGTGGTGTCACTGCTCTCTCCTCACCCAGTTCATGAGGAACAATTTTAAGAGCGATAGCTAATAGTAGAAGTTTAAGACTCTTATCAACCCATCAACTTCTGGATATAGTTCATTAAATATTCCATTTTATTTAAAGTAGAAATGATAGTTTTATAATAAATAAAACTCAAAACACTGATCTAATGATAACAAGATCTGAGTGATTAAAAACTTTGTTTTTTCGAAAGGATATCAAGGGGATACAAATTGGAAAAAAAATCAATCTATCTCTATTTGCAGATAATATGATAGTATATATAAGTGACCCCCAGAATTTCACCAGGGAACTACTATTGCTGATAAACACCTTCAGCAATGTGGCAGAACACAAGATTAACTCAGAAAGACAAAGGCAATAATCCTTCTACACAAATTCTAAAAAGGCTAAGAAACTCAGGGAAATATTACCCTTTACAATAGCTGCAAATAATACCAAATATCTTGGGATAACCCTAACCAAGGAAGTGAAAGACCTGTATAACAGGAAATTTATGTCATTGTAAAAGGAAATTGAATAAGGTATTAGAAAATGGAAAGATCTCCCATGCTTCTGGATAAGTAGGATCAACAATCTTATTAAAAATGACAATCTTATTAAAAAACAATCTACAAGTTCATTGCAATCTCTATGAAAATTCCAACACAATTCTTCACAGACATTAAAAGAACAATACTCTACTTCATATAGAAAAACAAACAAACAAAAAGGACAGAATTTTTTAAACAAATTCTGTTCAATAAAAGAAAGCTAAGAGGCATCACCATCTGTGATGTCAAGCTACAGTAATAAAAACAGCTTGGTACTGTCATAGAAACAAACTTGTAGATCAATTAAATGAAATTGAAAACCATGACATTAATTCACACACCTGTGAATACTTGTATATAACTATGATTTTTTACAAAGAAGCAAAAAATATACATTGAATAAAGAATAGATTAATTACCTAAATAGATCTATAGCCCTTAAGGAAATTGAAGCTGTCATTAAAAGCCTCCCAAAAATAAAAGCCCAGGTCCAGATGGTTTCAGTGTAGAATTCTACCAGACATTCAAAGAAGAATTACTACCATTACTCCTCAAATTATTTTACACAGTAGAAACTGAAGGAATATTGCCAAATTCCTTTTATGATGCCACAATTATTCTAATACCCAAGCCACTCAAAGACACAACAAAGAAGGAGACTTATACACCAATTTCCCTCATGAATATCAATGCTAAAATTCTCAACAAAACTTTGGCAAACCATATACAACAATAAATAAAAAATATCATCCACCACAACCAAGTAGGCTTCATCCCAGAAATGCAGGGCTGGTTTAACATACAAAAAACTGTAAACATTATCCATCATATCAACAACCTAAATGAACAAAACCACATGATCATATCCTTAGATGCTGAAAAAGCCTTTGACAAAATCCAATATTCCTTTATGATAAAAGCCCTGGAGAGATCAGGAATACAGGGAGAATACCTAAATATAATAAAGACGATTTACAAGAAATCGACAGCCGGTATCAAACTTAATGGAGAAAAACTCAAAGCAATTCCACTAAAATCAGGAACTAGACAAGAATGTCCTCTCTCCCCCTATCTATTCAATATAGTTCTCAAAGTTGTAGCTAAAGCAATAAGAGAACGAAAGGATATTAAGGGGAAACAAATTGGAAAAGAAGAAGTGCAACTATCTCTATTTACAGATGATATGATTGTATTCATAAGTGACCCACAAACTTCTTCCAAGGAACTGCTACAGCTGATAAACACCTTCAGCAATGTAGCAGGATACAAAATTAACTCAAAAAAAAGAAATTGAAGAGAATATCAGAAAATGAAAAGATCTCTTATGTTGCTGGGTAGGTAGGTTCAACATAGTAAAAATGGCAATTCTTCCAAAAGCAATCTACAGATTCAATGCACTACCCATCAAAATTCCACCACAATATTTTATGGACCTTGAAAGAACAATACTCAACATCATTTGGAATAACAGGAAAGACAGGATTGCCAAAACAATTTTGCTCAACAAAACAACCTTAGGAGGCATCACCATCCCCAACTTCAAGTTGTGATACAGTAATAAAAACAGCCTGGTACTGGCATAAAAACAGACTTGTGGATCAATGGAATTGAATTGAGGATCTGGGCATTAACCCAAAAACCTATGAGCACCTGATCTTAAGACAAAGAGGCCCAAAATATTCAATGGAAAAAAGATAGTATCTTGAACAGATTGTGTTGGCATAGCTGGATGGTAGTGTGTAGAAAAATGCAAATAGATCCAAGCCTGTCACCCTACACAAAACTCAAATCCAAGTGGATCAAAGACCTCAACATAAACCCAGCCACTTTAAACTTGATAGAAAAGAAAGTGGGAAATACACTTCTACAAATTGGCACAGGCGACCACTTCCTAAATATAACACCAGTGTCACAGACACTAAAATCTGTGGTGGGAATGTTTTCTTTGTGCTGTAAATAAAGAACTGTTTTGGTCTATGTACAGCACCACAGAAGTGGGTGGAGAATCAGAGGCAGCCAGGTAGGAGAAGGGTGGAGTTAAGCCAGTCTTATCTGACCCCCAAGAGGAACAGACATGTAAGAGGTACCGGCCAGCCACTGGCTGAGCCACATGGTGAGAAGATTAATAGAAATGAGTTAATTTAAGAAGAAAGAGCTAACTAATAATGTGCTTAAAACATGGGTCAAATAGTGTAAAAGATATAAGCGTGTGATTCACATCTTTGGGGGACAAAAGCCGGGGGCTCAAGAGCTAACTAATAATATACTTAAAATATGGGCCAAACAATATAAAAAAATATAAGCATATAATTCATTTCTTTGAAAGACAAAAGCTGCCACAAACCAGGTTCCAACCACCGCCACATACGCCAAGTTACAAACTCTGGCGCCAAACAAGCCAAAAAACTTACCACAACAAAAATCAGCAATCAATAAGTAGGATCTCCTGAAGCTGAGAAGCTTCTCTAAAGCCAAGGACACTGTCAATAGGACAAAACAACAGCCCATAGAATGGGAAAAGATTTTCACCAACCCTACAATTGATAGAGGACTGATCTCTAAGATATATAAAGAACTCAAGAATCTAGAGCCCAAAACCTTGAATAACCCAATCAAAAAATGGGGTTCAGATCTAGAAAGGGAATTCTCAGCAGAAGAAATACGAATGGCTGAAAGGCACCTGAAAAAGTGCTCAACATCTTTAGCCATCAGAGAAATGCAAATCAAAACTTCTTTTCTTAGTGCCATTATCCTTATTTCCTGTGCTTGTGCTAGTGCTGTGACCAGCTGTGTCTTTTTATACCTGACAACTCCTTTCAAGTGTATACCTGAGAGTCACAGGCTAGTTCAAGTCTTGTGTGTAAGGGAAGAAACAAGAAAGGCCTCCTTTGCATAACCAGCAGAGAAGATGAACAATTTTGACAATGTGTCAGCTACATCCTCTTATGCTTCTTCCAATTATTTGTTAGGTTTTTTCTGAGATCCCCTATTAGTTATATTCTTAACTCAGAAAAAGTTCTTCATAGTCTTCAGAGCTGCAGAACATTATTTGGTCATGTTCTTAATCTAGATTTTTGTCTAAAGTCTTTTATCTTCTCTGTAGTAACGGCAAGTAGAGAAGTCAGAATGAAGGCTTAGGAGAAGGAATCATTATTGTTGTCTAATCATTGCATTGCTTTGTAAAAAAAACAACAGTGTTATTCTTTAGAAGCCTGTGTTTAGAGCATGACAATTACTACTGATTCTGCAACCTCACTCTCTTTAGTATAGACAGATGTATAGAATTCTGAATACTACATGTCACATACATTTCATATTGTCATAGGTTCATTCACATTATATTGATATTTTCGTTGTTAGTATTGAAATCTATTCTTACAAATCCTGGATATATTTTCCTTAAGGAAAGCTTATAATGGTGATATAAAGAATAATCAACATGCAAGTTCAAGTAAAACACTTTTATAATCAAATAAATTCTTTCTGAACTCCTTAAAGACACTTTACAGAGTATTACAGAGAGTAGTTAATTATAGTTTCTGACCTCCAAAATCTTAATCAACTCTAATGTAATTGGTGAAAAACCTAGAGGGCTGTGAAGAGTCTAAATATGGACATAGTTGAGATCCGAAGGTTATAAGGTTATTAACAAATTTTGCTCTGCTCTTCTTGATGGCATCTGGTGATTCTGTTGACTGAACTGAGAGAAGCTGGCTCAACTCAATTTCCTTTCCACACTGTGGATAATCTTTAATACAGGAGAGGAGACTAAGAATTTTTCCTACTCACAGTACAGTTATCATAGCTATTGTTTGAAAACAAAGAGAGTGCAATTATGTGGGATGGCATTTGAATATCTACATATTATTTTTGAGTAACTGAATATTGTTTTACTAAAATCTCTTTTCTATATTTTATAAGGCTACTTTTAAAAACCAAAAGAAATTAAGCCTTAAGTATAAAATTTAGATTGGTATATTTTAATGTCTAGTCCTTCACAAATGTCACTAACTTCAAGGACATAAATATCCTATTTTGTTTCTCTGAAGTAGAGTTTTCCTCAAGAGGTAAAATGAAGAAATTTATTCCAAAGTCAATGGGAGATGGTATTTACTCAGATATTCAAATATCACAACTTTGACCTGCATTGGTGGTATAATGATGAGCACAGCTGCCTTCAAGATACCACAACTTTGAAAACACTTTTCTTATCGCCATACATAGAGGAAGCTTTCTGTGCCAATTTAATTTTTAAAAATACCTTGCCGGCCATGTTTTAGGTCCACGTGCAGATCTAGTTTGGTAATTTGATTGTTTTTCAAAGCCATTATGTAATGTGTTAAGTGTTGAAGAAAATTCTGTTGTAGAACATGCAGTATCTTCATACTGCTTCTTGCATGGAAATAGTTAATATTTAAAGAAAACAATATTCTTGATATTGTTGAGTAAGTTTCTGGAAAATATTCTTCTCAAAAGGATATGAATTTTTTTAGGCCACTATATATGTGGCCATAAAATCCTGATAAATGATAGCAAAGAAAGCCTTGAAATTTGTATCTTCATGGTTAAAATAATTAAAATTATCTATAATTGTATTAAATATTTAATTGTGAATATAATATATAGTAGCATCTATATCAGACTGAATTATGGGTGTGTTTCTTAGTTTTACAATGAAGTATAAAATAAAAAAAAATTTTTCATAATAATTTATAAAAGTATTACATTGCAATGATGTTTTCAGATCTATGACTAAAATGTCATAACACCTTATGACTATCATACCACCATGCCCCAACCATTTTTTCTTATATTCTTTTATAAGAATAAATACAGAAAGTAATATATATATATATACAGAAAATAATAATCAATGCGAGTAATTCATATTTGCAGAATTTAGAAAATCACTGTAAAATAATTTTTAAAAATGAAGATACATGAAATAACCAATAGAAAATCTAATTTTTTTTACATCTTCTTATAAGTGATAGATGTGTTGTGATAAATATGTCACTGTGAAAACAAAGAAATACTAGTTGGAATGAGTCAATGATCCCTGGCTGTCATGAGATGGGTGGCTTGGCAAATGAATTTCTTTTGGATTTTCATCTACATAGAATTGTGTTCTGATATGGGATTGACTCATGGCATAGAACAAAAAGAATCATCCTCATTATTAAGTAATGCACCCAGGACATTTGATAGGAGGACAGTAGATGAACAGACAGGATTAATTGGGAAGCTTTGTGCATTTACATAGACCGTCTTTAAAGTATGACTGCTTCCTCATGTTTTCTCCTATGATAAAATGAGTCATTATTGCTACTGAACACAGTCCTTTGTATTCACTCAGAAATATATGCATATTTTTGTCTTAAAAATATGTTATGAATAAGGATATACAAGGATAGAAGGTGTAACCTCTTTGTTCAAAATAATAATAATAATAATAAGAAGAAGAAGAAGAAGAAGAAGAAGAAGAAGAAGAAAAAGAAAATTCTAAGGCATCTACAGAGACAATTAGAATATGTGAATTTTTTAGTATTGTGATACCAAATAACAGAAATCAGTGGTATTTCTATACACTGGCAGTAAATAATTAAAATCATTTAAAAAAACTGAACTAGGCTTGATGATACACATCTTTAATACTAGAATTTAGGAGACAAAGGAAGGTGGATCTCTGTGATTTTGAGGCAAAAGCATATAGCATAAGTTATATTTATAAGCCACATTAATAATAGTATCATGAGGCTGTAGAAGTGTTTTTTCTATAAACCTCATGACTAGAAATAGCTTTGTCAATTACTGATGTTTATTATTTTTTAGTTGAAATATAATTACATAATTTTTTACTTCTTTTTACTTACTCAAATTCTTTCTATATCAGCCATTGCTCCCTCTCAAATTCATAGCTTTTTTCCTGTGTTAGACAAACAGAGAGAGAGAGATACAGTGAGAAGCAGATAGACATAGAGAAACAGACAGAGACACAAAGATAGAGAGACAAAGAGATAAAGAGGTGTATATTCAGCCTCCTGAGTGATTTCAGTGTTAATTTTATGTGTGTGATTTCAGGGTTGACAACTTGATACTAGTAAACCAATTGAGTAACTCATCTCTTAGGCAGATTAAGTCTCCCACTTTCAGCATTTCCTAGGTATGTCTAGATCTTTTTCTGTAAACAGGGACCTTAAGATATTCCTCTCTGACATTGGTATATCTGTCGGTTCTCTCATTGTTCAAAGTCTTGACTTGACAACTCTCTTGCAAAGGTTTCACAACTGAAGGCTCCATATCATTTCTAGAAGTATTATCTGATATTTTCCAGATCCTCTTGCTGCTGCAGTCTTATTGCCTATTCTTAGATAGTTTCCAAGCCTTAGAAGAAAAACTTGTATTGCAGAATAATTGACTGGGCCTGGGCATGCCATAATTATGTTATGTATATATTTTGGACAGTTTTGTTTTCTGTAATGATATCTTCTGCAGTAAAAAGATTCTTTAACAAGGAATGAGAGCCATAATTATCTATAAGTATGAGCAAAAGCATTTACAATTCTCATTTATTGTCAATAATTTGTTATCTTGGCTTTCTTAGCTGTAAGTTGTTGGCTAGATTTCAAGTATTAGACATGATTTCCTTCCTGTTTAGTGAATGTTAAATTTTATTAGGTAGCTTATGTTTACACCAAAGACATGAGTTCCACAATTGTTTGACATGTTCCTCATTCTTGTGGTGAAAAGATATCACATATGTATAGACCTGACTATTGGTTGCTTTTCTTCCATGAAAGTTTACTTAGACACTTCTGGTACAATGAAATCTAGAAATCAGAGAGGAGGTTTTCTGATCAAATACAGTTTATGTCTTCTGAGTCTCGTATCAAAGGTACATTCTTTTGTCACCAAGAAGGACTTACATTAAACCTCTAGAAAGCAAATAGGGAAAACAACAACTGTATTATTTTAGAAGTCATGTGGAACCTACATACTGATAATTCAAATTGAATCTTCTCATGCCTAGTGTTTTGGTTTTGTTAGATGATCTATGACTATTGTAAGAAGCATGTCGCTTTCAATGACATTGACAACCAAAGTGGTGAAGCTCCATTTTTAATGCACACACATGCATGCGTGTGTGCGCGCGCACACACACACACACACACACACACACACACAAACACAGTATTTATTTTCAAAATACAATAAATTGTAATCTACTGGTTATTTTCAATAAGTCAATAATTTCAATTAGCTTTTTTAGTAGAAGTAGCAAGGAATGAAGCTTGGTGCTGTGCTATATTTTAGCATTTTCTAATTATTTTTGATTACACTCTTATTAGTTGTTAATATTATTGCTGCCACTTTGTAAACAGGATCAATAAGACATCTTAGATTACTTAACCCTATATCAATGAAAATGGAATAGATTAATTTGGTAAATTTTAGATTTTGACCAGGAATGTCTAGTTCTGTTTGGAATATAACCACTCAAAACTTTGTTGCATTTTATTTATCTAAAACTTTATCATATGTTAAAAATCTGTGATATATAACATGAAATCATATACTGATAACCAATATTAACTAAATAAAACTTGCACCCATATCATGTACTGTTTACCCATTATACCTCATTCCTTATTATTCTCAGTTAGTTAACAACTAATGAATGGATTCTCATTAAACAATGTAAGGACCAGATATGTGTGACTTGCTACTCAAACATCCCTAGTATTAAAAAAATCCATGGACTTCTTATCTTCTGAATATTCTTCTGTCTCCTTAACCCATTGAAGTTATTAATAATTGAAAGTAATTCTTAAACTATTCAGAAAATAGAGTCTTCAAATATACATTAAAATAAAACTCTCTGAATTGTCTTACTTTTTTCATAACAGGCTACAAAATCAATGGTTTCCTAATAAAATTTAACTGAACATATAACTAGTATTGGCTCCTGATGTTGACAGACAAAGCTTACAGTGTATCTGGATTGAGATATCAAATGGAAAAGCTAATTGTATTTAAATATCTTTTTAGTATATTAGGAAAAATACCAATACTAAAGTGGAAGTGGAAAGTTTATAAGACATTTGCCCAGATAAATAAGTATAGGCAACTAAGAAATGCTGAGAACAAGAGAAAGCCATTGGCAGAAATTTACTACAAAATCATCATCCCTTTAGGGTATACACCCAGAAGTGATATTTCTGGGTCCTTGGGGAGATTGATTCTCAATTTTCTGAGAAAA